>SNQJ01S0065897.1:0-32411 GCA_010110895.2 Picea sitchensis | reverse complement strand
GTGGATCTTTCAAAGGTCATCGTCCATTCCTTCCATACTTACCATTTTTCATCATTATCCCTCTCATCTTCCCCTACATTGGTTAGGGCATTGGGTTTTCCACACTAGTAAGGGTTGTACCTTGCCTTGTGGGAAGAAGGGGCTAAAGGACCAAAGGGTAAAATTAGTTGTTAAAAAATAAAATCCAAAGTAAAACCTTTGAGATGCTTCGCCCAAGGATTCCTGAGAAAGAAATAAAAGGCTTCTCAGTAAGAGAAGGGGACCCATAAGATAAAATAAAACTCAAGGTATGGTTGGTGGATGGGATGTCTCAACGTGAGATGGCCTATTAGGTCCATGGGCATGTAGCGGTAAGACACTAACATCTATCTTGTCACCAAACCAGGGTAGTGTCTCTTGGTGGCATAGCCAAGAGAAAGGGGGTCTCATCAAAACCCAACCTTCTCATTTCCGTGAAGTGCTTGTGGGTAACGTTGTCACCACTGGTCACCACGCTAGGACAGTGTCCCCCGTATATTCTCTTGAAAATAAAAATCAATAAGACAAAGAATAAAATGCATTGAATGGGCTAGGAAACAATGGCATCCATGACAAGGTCCATCTCGCCATCTATAGAGGCACCCACAAGAAATACCTACATTTCCATGTTATCACTACACCCTTTGCCCAAACATTCCCCCTGCACCATTTCATACACTTACATGACCTAGATTGGTATTCACGTGGGAAACACCCCAAATTTGAGGAGGATTACCCCAATAGGACATCCTAAGAGCCTCTCCAAACCTGACTTGTTAAACTACATAACGTCTTTGAGCATTTGTCTGGGTAAAGGGGGGTTTGATGCACATGTTTGGGTAATTTTATTATTGTATGTGATTGGCATTGCTATGATCCCTATGACTTATGATCCCATGGAGGGAGTACTTGCCTTTGTTGCAGGATCATGCCCGGTGGACAGGTACATATGGGGATACGATTAGCTAAGACCTCCATTGGGCTGAAAGCCTAGCAGATGGATGATGTGACCCCAACGAGGGGAAAAGAGACACAGAGGATGGAACTAGGAAGGAATAAGGATGTTTCCCCAAATACACTATGGAAATCCTAGACCCAAGGGGGTCTTTCCCTTCCACCATGACATTGGCCCTTGAAGGCCTCTGACATCATCATGTTGACCCTTGATGTCATCCAGTTAGGGTTTGGCATTTATGAGGAAAATTTGGTGCTAGTTGGCATGTGTGGAAGCATTTGAGGCCTAATGTTCCATGCTGGGGGTCTAACGTCACCCTAGAAGAGCATGACATCATCTCTAAAGTGAAATTAGGGTTTTAATTATTGATTTTATGTAAAAACTGGATTTTTGATGTAATTTGGCCATGTTGGCCTTTTATGATCTAAAATATAATTAAAGGTCATTGATATTGTATAAATAAGAGATAAAACTCTCATATTGTTTCATCATTCACTCATGACACCAGTGGTGGTCTGAAATTTTTCCTTCTTTAAGGTTTCTTGGCTGAAATTTAGTGGTGCGCACTTTTTGGAGGAGGCATTTCTTGCTCTACTTTGGAAATTTTCATGTGGAGGATATTCAACTAGGGTTTTTGCTTGATTATTCTTTGTGAGGTAAGTGGAAAATACGCATTTCTTTATTGTGAATGAATTCTTATGGTTAATTTTACTTGTTTCATGTCTAAGATTATGAAATTGCTTGCTTGAAACCCTAAGGGAAATACATATGTTATTATCTTTTTTCCCTATAGTCTTCCATGTGATAAACTTTCTTGAAAGGCACCTATTTTGAAGTGGATACCTGAGCCCTACCATTGTTGCACTCTAGTAACCCTACTTCCATGCCCAATTGCATATTTTATTACAATTTGTTCAAGGAAAGGAGAAATTGTTAGGGCCTAACCTTTGTTACTTTCTAGCAATTATCTCTTGAAGGTGGATTTTTTAGGCCTTGGGATACCAACGCCTCTCTTATCCTCTCTATCCCTTTGACATATCATTATCATTGCTATTTTTCCTCTAATATTTTTTTCTGTCATTAGTGACTCCATTTACCCTAGAAAGGCACTAATCTACCACTTGCAAGTGTTGATTGATCAAACAAACACTCAAACTTTTATCCTTGAAGCTTTCACTAACATATGCTAACCCTAAACTAAACTAACTCCTTAGCTAACTTGTTGTTGTAGAAAAAACTTGCTACATCCATACAAACATACATTGATTTGATACATTTTCCTACATAATTTTCACTTAACCCAATCAAAACCTAATTGTGATAATTGCTATTCAATCTGTTAGGTAAGTGCTAACTTTCTATGGTGTTTTCTTGCACTTTTGACCATTAGAATTTGTTGATATTGCAAAATATTTCTACAGCCATCTAACTACAGAAAATTCTAAAATATTTCTGCAAATTCATATCAGCTAGCTTACATTTTGAAGGTTTATTTTCTTACAAAGCATTAACAATCATTTTGGTACTTGGAAAGTTCCCCTTTTTGCCTTCTTGTCTTGTTCTTGGCAGTTACACAATATTATCTACTTTCTTCATCTTTACAAGACATACATAAAATTTGATTTGAGTGATCTCTGAGAGGGGAAGAATTTCCTTGTGATTACTTTCCTTAGCCTTCTCAAACCCCCCAAGTCACCGGGGACGTCTCCCCTGGGGTGGTCTTGACATACTCCTAAATAGAAAGGGATCTACTATTAAGGTGACAGTGATAGGTTATTCCCAGATACACCAATTATGTATCCACTTGCCTTGGGATTTTGGGCAAGTATAAATTGTGCGATAACATTTGGCACTGTTTTTGGGGAACACTGAGTCAATATTCCTCAATGACACTTTTTCGGTAAGCCTTTATCCAAAGCCTTATTTTCACAAATCTTACCTGATGACTCCACTAAGGGTGATTCCCTCATCCCTTTGATAATCCTTAAGAGGATATTTGGTGATTCCACTAACCTTTTCCAAGGTGCCACCTTACTCTCAATTCTATGATATTTCCAAGTTATGGGATCATGGTGCCTTGGGAACAAGTGTATCCGACTAATGATTTCAAAAAATTTCAAGGATACCTACACTATTTTGATACAAAATGGTTAAACAACTCTCCAAGATTTGGAGGCCTCCCAATTACTCACATTGTAAAATTCTTGAAGTATATAAGTGAGATAGAATTGGGAGGGGAGGATGTTCTGGTAAAATTATTCATACTTTCTCTGCCATCTTTTTTGAAAGTTTGGTATAAGAGTTGTTACGAAGATAGGGGTATATCATCTTTCGTAGACCTCATCATTAGGTTTATTGAGTTTGTGAAACCACAATGCCTGACATATGAAGATTCCCTTCATACTCTTGCAGTAGCCCTAGAGGATGAAGGATTCACCACTGAGATTGTGGAAGATCTCAAGGATGTGTACCATACTCAACACCAATAACCCTCTGATATAGAAGGTGAAATTTATGAAGAAAGTTGTCAACCCCTTGAAGAGGAACAAGATTTTTCCCATAATTCGATAAATTGCAGTAAGGATTTAACTGAAGAAGTGAATTATGAGGATGAAGGATTAGTATCCGCTCCTCCATCCATTGAATCTCTCCAAAATCCTATCTCTCCTGCACAATATGAGGAGAATGAGGTGAGTCATTTTCCTTTCCATTTTTCTGATGACACTTTATTCTATGATTCAAAAGGTGAAGAATTAAAGGAACCCTTGGAAGAGCTAGGTCCTTCATTTTTTGATGAATATATGATTAAAGAGATGAGTTTTGGGGATGATGTACTGGACCCTCTTTCATTTGATGAATTCATCCAAGCCATTAATTCTCCTGCAAAAAAAGAAGTGAAAACAGTGATTTATTTCCCTTTCCAAGATTTTGATGATGCCTTATTTTATGATTTGGAAAGTGAAGAAGTACTAGAGGAGCCCTTGGATGCTTTAAATTATTCATGTTATGACAAAGGTAGTGACATGGTTGATAATATTGATGACTTCATACATGTTGGAAGACATAATTGGGATGTCATTGGTTCAGGTGAGGATCCCATTTACGACATTGAGGGTCATTTCCAAAAGTTTCCTTTACAACTATCATATGAAATTACTAATAATTTTGACATTTGGAAACAAGGAGATGATGTGGTTGTAGATGATTTACAAGCACCCAATGATGACCTAGTTATATATTCTCTTGATGATTTTCAGTCATACCTTGAATATTTTGACGAGTTTTCTTTTGAGAACTTGGATTTATTTTATGAGGAATATTATCGACCCCCGTTGTGCTCAAATATTGATAGAGGTGAGGACATTTCTTTCCCAAACATGGTACTTGTGACAAGGTTATCTAGCCGCCTTTGATTACTTTACCTCACTATGTCACTAAGGGTGTAGTTGGGAAACATTTCCCTTGTCTTGAGTTTTCTCCATGGAAAAGCCTTATTTTAGAATTCAAGGGTAGGTTGAATACCTTAAGAAGGAGTTTATTATATCACTCTTTCAATTTTCCCTTAGAAATTTTCCAATCATTCTCTAGGTTCTTACTATTCCTTTCCCATAATTTAGGATGTGATGAAATCCAAGGTAGCCAACCATCAGACTCTTTAAAGTCTTCTGAGCCTTTGATTTTTCACGATCCCTTTCTGAGATGGATTGAGCACTTTCCTAGAAGTGTGAATTGGCATAATTTTGTCCCTCCCTCCCACCTCCATGATCTAGATTATGATTTCCAATGATGTGATACATGTTCTAACTCATGTTATTTTTGTTCTTGACTTGTCATTTTTTTGGTTCATGATGAAGCACAGAGGTACGTATTATGAGATATTTCTAGGATGGTTTCACTGGTTATTTGACTACACCTAGCATTCAACCAATAGGTAAGTAGAGGTAGGTAGGCATCTGCATCCATTGTATATACCATCTGCATGTCATACTAGTGTAGTGTAGTTTCATTCTATATTCTTTCATTTTGTATATATGCTTGCTTACTTTCATTCCAATATATCATATATGAGTGAAGGGTGATATCACCACCCCAAATATCACTAATTCCATTTGTTGAGATCTAGTAGATACAGTTCATGCTAGAAATTTTGAGGTTCTCATGCACTCTATGGTGAGCACATGTCCCCGAGTTGGAGCCAGATGTTATCCCCTATCCTAGGGATAACTAAGGAGATTATGTCTCGAGGCCCATGGGTCCTAGACATGGAGTATCGAGAGCCATACAACTTGAGATTGGCCCCGAAGGGCCCATCTTTTCTTCAGTGCATCCCATCCATCAGCAAAAACAACATCCATCCCACTAGCCTCATCCTAAAGTAGCAATGGGTCTTTCTCCATGAGGTAATGAGTCCGGGTATCATGGTATGTGTCACTCTGATTTTCGAAGCATTTGAATATGTTGCACTGAACTCTCCTTTATTTCATAAAATTTGCATGGAAATTATGCTCTTTAACTTGTTCATACCTGGGAGGGGGTGACAGAATTCCCTAGTAAGTTGGTTCCCTTTAATATGAGTTGCCACTAGGTGGGTCTATGAAAGTTCATCGTCCACTCCTTCCATACTTACCATTTTTCATCATTATCCCTCTCATCTTCCCCTACCTTGGTTCAAGCATTGGGTTTTCCACAATAGTAAGGGTTGTACCTTGCCTTGTGAGAAGAAGGGGCTAAAGTCCCAAAGGGTAAAAATAGCTAGAAAAATTTAAAATCCAAAATAAAACCTTTGAGATGATTCACCCAAGGATTCCCGAGAAATCAATAAAAGGCTTCTCAGTAAGAGAAGGGGACCCTTAAGATAAAATAAAACTCAAGGTCTAGTTAGTGGATGGAAGGTCCCATAATGAGTCGGCCTATTAGGTCCATGGGCATGTAGCAGTATGACACTACCATCTATCTGGTCACCAAACCAGGGTAGTGGCTTTTAATAGCATAGCTAAGAGAAAGAGGCTCTCATCACGAGCCAACCTTCTCATTTCCATGAAGTGCTTGTGGGTAACGTTGTCACCATTGGTCACCACGCTAGGATAGTGTCCCCCAACTATTCTCTTGAAAAGAAAAAGCAAGAAGACAAAGAATAAAATGCATTGAATGGGTTAGGAAACAATAGCATCCATGACAAGGTGAAACTCACCCTCTACAGAGGCACCCACAGGAAAGACCTACATTTCCCTGTTATCACTACACCCTTTGCCCAAACATTCCCCCTACACCATTTCATACACTTACATGACCTAGATTGGTATTCACTTGGTAAACACCACAAACTTGAGGAGGATTACCCCAATAGGACATCCCGATATCCTCTCCAAACCTGACTTGTTAAACTGCATAACGTCTTTGATCATTTGTCTGGGTAAAGGGGGGTTTGATGCACATGTTTGGGTAATTTAATTATTGGATGTGATTGAAATTTATATGATCCATGTGACTTATGATCCCATGGAGTGCGTACTTGTTGTTGTTGTAGGACAATGCCCAGTGGATAGGTACATATGGGGAGATGATTATCTCGAACCTCCATGGGGATGAAATCCCAACAAATGGATGTTGTGACCCCAACCAAGGGCAGAGAGGCACCAGAGGATGGCACTAGGAAGGAAGAAGGATGTTTCCCCCGAGACACTCTCACAGGCCTAGACCCAGGGGGGGTCTTTCCCTTCCACCATGGCATTGGCCCTTGAAGGCCCCTGATGCCATCATGTTGACCCTTGACGTCATCCAGTTAGGGTTTGGCATTTATGAGGACGGTTTGGTGCTAGTTGGTACGTGTGGCAGCATTTGAGGCTTTTAGAGGCCTAGAGTTTTGCATTTGAGGCCTATAATTCCATGTTGGGGGTCTAATGTCACCCTAGAAGGGCATGACATCATCTCTAAAGTGAAATTAGGGTTTTAATTATTGATTTTATGTAAAAAAATGGATTTTTGGTGTAATTTGGCCATGTCGGCCTTTTATGATCTAAAATATAATTAAAGGTCATTGATATTGTATAAATAAGAGATAAAACTCTCATATTTTTTCATCATTCACTCATCACACAAGTGGTGGTCTGAAATTCATCCTTCTTTACAGTTTCTTGGCTGAAATTTAGGGGTGCGCACTTTTTGGAGGAGGCATTTCTTGGTGTACTTTGGAAATTTTCATGTGGAGGATCTGCAACTAGGGTTTTTGCTTGATTATTATTGGTGAATTAAGTGGAAAATATGCATTTATGTATTGTGAATGAATTCTTATGGTTAATTTTACTTGTTTCATGTCTAAGATTATGAAATTGCTTGCTTGAAACCCTAGGGGAAAGACATATGTTATTATATTTTTCCCTATAGTCTTCCATGTGCTAAAATTTCTTGAAAGGCACCTATTTTGAAGTGGATACTATATCCCTACCATTGTTTCACTATAGTAACCCTACTTCCATGCCCAGATGCATATTTTATTACAATTTGTTCAAGGAAAGGAGAAATCACTAGGGCCTAACCTTTGTTACTTTCTAGCAATTATCTCTTCGAGGTGGATTTTTGAGGCCTTGGGATACCAACACCTCTCTTATCCTATCTATCCCTTTGACATATCATTATCATTTCTATTTTTCCTTTAATATTTTTTGATGCCATTAGTGACTTCATTTACCCTAGAAAGGCACTAATCTACCACTTGCAAGTGTTGATTGATCAAACAAACACTCACACTTTTATCCTTGAAGCTTTCACTAACATATTCTAACCCTAAACTAAACTAACTCCTTAGTTAACTTGCTGCTATAGAAAAACATTGTTACAACCATACAAACATACATTGATTTGATACATTTTCCTACATAACTTGCACTTAACCCATTCAAAACCCAATTGTAATAATTGCTAGTCAAGGTAAGTGCTAACTTTGTATGGTGTTTTCTTGCACTTTTGACCATTAGAATTTGTTGTTGTTGCAAAATATTGCTACAGCCATCTAACTGAAGAAAATTATATGCAAAAGTGATATTAAAAGCTAGCTAAACATTTCCAACTTTTCTTGTGAAAAATTATTATCAATTTGCCTAGTCAAAGTTACCTTTTCTTGTCTTTTTCAAGCAATTTCAAGGCATAATTCTTGTGGTTGTTATAAAATATTAATTGTTGTTATAAACTGTTGAATTTTATGCAAATTCATATCAGATAGCTTACGTTTTGAAGGTTTATTGTCTTACGAAGAATTAACAATCATTTTGGTACTTGGAAAGTGCCCATTTTTTCCTTGTTGTCTTGTTCTGGGCAGGTACACAATATTATCTATTTGCTTCATCTTTACAAGACATAAAGAAACTTTGATTTGAGTGATATATGAGAGGGGAAGGATTTCCTTGTGATTACTTGCCTTAGCCTTCTCAAACCCCCCAGGTCACTGGGGACATCTCCCCTGGGGTAGTCTTGACATACTCCTAAATTGAAAGGGATCTCCTATTAATGTGACAGTGATAGGTTATTCCCAGTTCCACCAATTCTATATCCATTTGCCTTGGGATTTTGGGCAAGTAAAAATTGTGCAATAACACACAACGAAGTAATGAATGTCATGCCCTCTCTCCATTGTTTGATCTATGGTTGATATATTTCCTCCATTGGACTTGCACGTCTAGGCCAACAAAGTATTTCTATGAGTCTATCAAAGTGGTACTTTGAAAGCAATGAACGTTGAGCCAGTTAGGCTCATGCTCAATCTCTCCACCTGATCATCTACTGACACATGTCTTCATATCGACACTCCTTGTCACTCTTTCCATTCTAGCCTTCTAGCAGGGCCCATAATGATCAATGGCTAGAAATTCATTCCTTTCACTTATAGATCTATGGTTCACATTAGCCTAACTTCAATATCTTTTCATCAGGGTTATTCTCACGGTGCATGAGATTTCCTCCCGAAGGTCTCACTCCGACTGGTTTGTTTCAAATTCCTTCCCACGACATTCAAGGGACCTCTCTGAAAAAATGACTCTAATGACCCACCAACCAACAACCACGATCTATTCGGATCAGTGATAATGGTTCCTTGCTGACCAACATAGGGTTGATGGAGACATAACTGTCTATTCAAAGGACTTAGCCATTTTTTGAGTCCTGCAAGACTTTAGCTTCTGACTTTCAAAGACTCAAGATGATCCTGGAACCTATACAAATTGTAAACTTTAAGGTTGAGGCCTTGTATGAGTTGCATTCTCTTCACACATAAAACACATGGGGTGTTCGAACATGTAGCAATTTGTATTCATTCATTTCTATGATTTAACCAAGCATTAGTATTCATCATCACATGGTTATTCTTATTGCATTCAAGACATAGGATAATTATACAAACAATTTCTTAGATTTAAATGTTTATATGCACTAACACACAACTATTCTATTCAGTAGAATTCACATAAGTCATTCATAGTCAGTTCAATACAAATGAACACTTATCTGATAAAGAAATGATCCAATCCAACTGATTGAGAGAGGACACATTTCCTCCCAACCTTAGACCTTGTTGTAGATTCACTTCCTACAACATGCCAACCTCGTGCCAAGCCATGATACCACCAAGAAAATTGACTCAGTAGGGCTCCAAGTCTATGAAGATACAAGAAGGTTACTCTCCTTCTCCCTCTGACACAGCAGAAGTTGCCACTTCCCACTAAGCTCTGGGTATATACAATTTTATCAAGTGGTTTATCAACTAGATTTCCTCTCCACAAGAGATTCCCTTCTCTGCTTAACAATCCCTCAGCAACTTCCCCTTACCAGTGTCATTTTTTGTCTAGTAGCACCAAGATGCAACACACTATTTCTCTAGTTCAAGAATCCATTTCATCTATGTTTAGGGTGATCATCCTTAACTTGGACAAGCTTCATATTTTCTTCCAGAAAGTTATCATTTTCTTTCTTGATCAACACATTTGCCTTATGTGCTCTGTTTCTCGCCTTTGTTCTCTCTCTCTTCTCTTCTCTATTGGATCCTATAGATGTAACCTGAAGTCCACCGTTTTTCAATATGAAGGGGAAGTTCGTGGTATGTTCTTTTCATTCATTCAACTGGCCATTATTTCTATGCATGGTCCAATTACAACAGCCATTACTACCCAACCACCTTTATGACCTTTCCTTTAATGTTCACGTGGTCTCTTCCATCAATATGGTGTGATGGTGGTGAAATCATCATGTTTGTAAGCATAGATAAGCTTTCTTTGAAAGCTTCCTATTTTCTTCACTGATGCATCTCATCTTCATTTCACTCAACCATCCCATCAGTCCACTACTTCATCAATTTCCTCTAGTGTATCATGGCCAGTACTTATCAAGGTTTTTCCCTCTCAGTGAGAATTTTGGTGTTTATATTAAGTCAAAACATAGTTACATGCCTCATATTATTAACATATGAATTTTGTGCATAATTACAGTCTTGGGAGAAAACAAGGTGTTACATTCCCCTCCCCCTTAATGAAACATTGTCCTCGTTGTTTAAAACACCATGCCTTTTACAATTATATAGTAAACAAAAATGGATATGTCGATCTCATGGCATCTTCCAACTCCCATGTAGCTTCATCAGCTCCAAAATGATTACATTTCACCTTGACTTGCATGATATCTCAGTTCTAGAGCATCATTTCTTTCCTGTCAAGGATGCATTTGGGTTCTAGTTGGAATTCTCCTTATGATTCCACCTGTATTACAATCCAATCAATAATTTGATTAGAATCATGCACATATTTCTTTAACAAAGACACATGGAATACATTATGTTCTTTAATAGTGGGTGGTAAAGCAAGTTTGTTTGCTACTGGTCCGATCCTCTCTAGGATTTCAAATGGTTTGTAATATCGGGGAGCCAACTTAGCACACATCCCCACTTTCAGGGAAATTCTCTTGGGTTTCACCTAGAGATACACATGGTCTCCTATTTTGAACTCTCTAGGGGTTCTCTTGCTATCAACATAGCTCTTCTATATATCTTGGGAAATTTTCATATTCTTCCTTATCTGAACCATCGCTTGCTCCATTTCCTTTAGTAATTCAAGACCAAGTGTAACTTTGTCCATTGGACTATCCCAACTAATTGGAACTCTACACCTCCTACCATACAGATCTTCAAATGGGCTCATCTTCAATGATTCTTGATAACCATTGTTGTACACAAATTCTACCAAAGGTAGTTATTCTTCCCACTGCTTTGGTTTATGCATAACATGCATTCGTAGCATATATTCTAGCACTCTATTCACCCTTTCGGTATGACCATCAGTTTAAGGATGGTAGGTCGTACTATACACCAAATGTGCCTCCAAACCTACAAACAAGCTTCGCCAAAAATTTGAGGTAAACTTAGTATCCCTGTCTGAAATTATGGTTTTAGGAAAACCATGCAACTTGAATATGTCTCTCATGAAAACATTGGCAATGTCTATGGCTTTAAAAGTAGACTTTATGGGAATAAAATGAGTTTCCTTTCTCAACTTATCCACCACAACCATGATTGCATCATGATGTTTGGATGTCTTTGGAAAACCCATGATAAAATCCATGGAAATCACTTCCCATTTCCACTCTAGCATCTGTATGGGTTGCAATAGTCCTACAAGGTGTCGATGCTCGACCTTCACCTATTGGCACTCTAGACACTTTGAGATATATCGAGCAATTTCTTTCTTCATATTAGGAAAATAATAAAGTTTCCTAAATGTCGTCACCATCTTTTGATAACCAGGATGACCAACATATGGCATCCTATGGAACTCATCTATAATCAATTGTCTCGGGTCTGCTAAATCAAGCATGTACAACCTCTTATTGTACACCAACATCTTATCATCCCTCAGTTGATATCCTTTGCACCTCTTTTCCTTGGGTTCTTACTGCAACGTTTCCCTCACTAGGTTGAAGAGCTCATCTTCTAACAAGAAGGTTTTAATTCTCTATCGGATGTTGGGCTCTACTAAAAATTTTGTTGAGTGTATTGTTTGAACGCTTCGGCTGAGCGCGGCAGCTACTTTGTTCTCTTTTACTTTTATGTGCTTTATTTCGAAGTCAAACTCATTGATCAATTCCATCCACATGTCTTGTCTAGAATTAAACCTTGGTTGGTTGAACAAATACTTCAGACCGCAATGGTCAGTCATGAGGATAAATTTTTTCAGGAGCAAGTAATGCCTCCACATATTCAACGCATGTACTATTGTGGAAAGTTTTAGGTCATGGGTAGCATACCTCTATTCATGTTCATTCAACTTACATGATTCATAACAAACCATTTGTCCTTCTTACATGAGGATTATGCTGAGTCCCTCCTTTCAAGAATATGTGAAAACCAAGAAATCTTTTTTTCTGGGTTCACGATCCTTAAAACGTGGGCATTGGTCAACAACTGCTTCAATTACCAGAAACTATCTTCTCATTCTGGTAACCACACAAATCTCTTTCCCTTCCTTTGTAGTGACATAGTAGGATTTCCGATCTTGGAAAATTCCTTGATAAATATTTTGTAATATCCATCCAATCCCATGAAGGATCTCACCTCCGTCACATTTCTAGGGGCTGGCCAATCCATGATTTCTTTGATCTTTGTAGGGTATATTGTGACTCCTTTGACTGAGATTACGTGACCTAGATACTAGATTTCATTTTTAAAGAAATCACACTTGTTGAATTTTGCATATAGTTGGTGCTCTCTTAAAACATGTAACACCATCCTGAGATGTTCTCCATGCTCCTCTCGATTCTTATAATATACCAAAATGTCATCCACAAACACTAATACGAACTTTTCTAGGTACTTGTTGAGCACACTATTCATTAAACACATGAATGTAGCTGGTGAATTTAAAATTCCAAAGGGCACCACAATGAACTCGTAGTTTCCATACCTTGTCCTAAAGGATGTCTTGTGGATTTCTTTATCCTTAATCCTGACTTGATGATATCCCAATCTCAAATCTATTTTTGAGAAAAATGTATCCCCTATGAGATGATCAAATAGATCATCTATTCTAAGAAAAGGGTACTTGTTCTTGATAGTATTCTTGTTTAGATGTTGATAATCGATGCATAACCTTAAGGTTCCATCCTTCTTATTTACAAGCAGGGATGGTGCTCCCCATGGGGATACACTCTATCTGATGTAACCTTTATCCATCATTCCTTTCAACTGCATCTTTAGTTCCTCCAACTCGGGCGCACTCATCCTGCAACGAACTCTCGATGATGTCACTTCTCCCAACACGAGATCAATTGAAAATTCAAGGTCTCTTTTCAGAGGTAATCCAAGAACCTCCTCCGGAAGAACATCCCTGAATTCCCACAACATTGGGTGGTCTTCAATATTCAACTCACCACTTTCTGTTGAATTTAGAAATTGTATAGCATACAGAGGACACCCTCTTCTACTATACTTATTGAGTTGTAATGTTGATATTTGTCTAATAGAGACTGGATTTCAAATGCCTTGCAAAATTATCGTACTACCTTCCTCTTATTTGCATTCTAGAGTTTTCTCATAGCATTTCAATTTTTCCTTATGGGATGATAACCAATCCATTCCCAATAATACATCATAAGAGCCAAGGGGTAGAATATTCAGATCTGATTGGGTTTGAAATCCCTTAATATGAATTGAACAAGCTTCAATGTCCTCTTTGTTCTAGTGGCTAACTGGACTAACCACACTTTAGTGTGTTTCTTTCTCTGTAATGAACATGCCTCAATCAATCAAAGTGAAACATAACTAAGATTAGATGTTGGGTCAATTAAAAAAGAGATTGGTTGTTCAGTAATGATACCTTTCAGTTCCACCACAGAAACTTGGTGATATGCTTGTTGATTTTCCACCGTTGCATGGATTCTTGATATGCTCATGGATACGTCGTTGACTGTAGTTGATGCTTGTACATTATACACTCTTTCACTGTCATGTTGTATGTGGGGAAAATCCATCAATAGATGTGGATCTCCACATCCCCAACATTACAAAGGTCCTTTCTTGGGATCTTATTATCTTTCCTTTGTCTATTCTACTAGCTTATTCCTACTTTGGGACGGAAACTTTTGTTGATGCATGCTCCTTCTTGGTGACCTGATTGTGCATCCTTCCTGTAATTCTTGTGGGGAAAAGGATTAAATATTTTCTTCTGGAATCCACTCTTGTCCCTTCTTTTCCAATCCTTAGGAGACTCATTCTTGTGCTTAGACTCATCGTAAGAAAATTTAGCCTTTTGAATGGTGTCTTCTAGTGTCTTGGGTTTTTTGAACTCAATTTTATCTTGGTATGATTGTGGAAACCCACTGAGAAAACGTTCGATCATTTCCTTCTCGTTCTTAAGGTAGGGAACATATCTCAACAGTTCCATAAAAATTTTTGCATATGCCTCCAAGGAAATTTTCCCCATTTTAATCTCATAGAATTCCTTTATCTTATCATCGTACTACTTTTAAGATAGGTAAGCCTTGCAAAAGTGTTTCTCAAATTGTCTCCAGGTTAAATTTCTTTCCCTTATCCTTTTGATTTCTTTGAGGTATTCCCACCAAATGGAAGCCCCGCCATTTAGGTTAGACACTGCAATACTTGCCTTGGTATTGTCTAAGTAGTTATGTACTCGAAAGTACTTTTTCAAGTTGAATAGATAAGCTTTGACTTATTCTCCTTTCTTCATTTCACCATAGAAGGTAGGCGGCTTATCCTTCTTGAATTATTTAGTCAGTAAACTCTGAGATTTCTTCCTCTTTCCCTTCTTAAAAATGTTGGATTTCATGCCACTACTGGACTGTCCTGCTAGATTATTCTTCTAACCAGAGGACTCCATGGAATTTCCTCCACTCAATCCAAATTTATTAGCACCTTGATGCTTTCTTTTGGAAGAAATATTTCCCGCATCGTTGTGATCCATTTCATTCTTTTGGGAATCTGAAGGGGTTTTCAAACTCTCTGGCCCTTGTAGTTCTACATTGCTAGGACCTTGTTGCAGATGTTTTTGAATTTTGGAAAGACTTTGCAGTAGAACTGCATTCAACTCTACCTATTTGATACGAGCTCTCATAAGCCTCTCATTATCCACCTTCAAACTCCTCATCGTGGACATCAAATATGGAGGGGTTTCCCTATCCCTCCAACCGTCAGATTCTTCATCTCTGAGGTGCAAGAGGTCATCCATATTGTGTTGTACCATTCACTTACGTGATATTTTTAATTCATCTTATGTGTTGAAACAACAATCATCGTTATCATTTCATGTCAATATCCTGACTCAGTCATTTCAGACAACATAAATCCCTTTTGAGAAACCTTATGTGGTCTTAGTGACCCATTCAAGCCTAGAGTTTGAACTCTACTATGATACCACTCTGTAACACACCCGACCCCCTATGTGTCCTTTTAAGGGATGGGGTATTGTACCATGTTTCTTAATAATCTCAATCCCCTCTCTTAGAGCTTCATCATTTTATACTCATCAAGAGCTTTCCAACGATGGTTACTTCGCTAGAAGGTGAGTCATAGATCAAAAATATGGCCTTTCTATTGTTCCTTGATCTTCTACCTATATATCGTTGACACATCGCATTCATGTTTCACATCGACACATTCACCATATGTCATGACGACTACGTCGTACCTATGTGGTTCTTGTGAATTTCTTCCAACAAGTGGGACCACACTATGTACAACCAAATGAGATATCACCCAAAATCCTTACTAGTACTCATATGAATTTACCTTCGACGGATGTGGTATCAAAGAATATCCCCCTTCGATGCCATCCTTTTGGAGATAGAATGACTCGATCATTTTCCTTACTCCGAGACAAAGGTATTGAGGAATATAACTTCTCCTTAATGGACGGTCATGAGCGTAAGTTGCAATCTCCCGATACGCGGTTGAGATTGATTCCTAACTTAATTTTCTCTTGTTGGGTGGACTCCACTCGACTCATCCACTTATGGGTAAGTGACACCTGTCACTCTAAACTCACACAAGTTTCCCACTAGCAAGCCATGTCAGATATGAAGTTAATCCTTCATACTAACAACATAGATAGGGTTCACACCGAACCAATGATTGTCGTGCCCTCTCTCCATTGTTTTATCTATGGTCAATATCTTTCCTCCATCGGAATCGCATGTATAAACCATCGAAGTATTTCTTCCAGTCTATCAAAGTCGTACTCCGAAATCAGTCAATGTTGAGCCAACTAGGCTCACGCTCAATCTCTCCACTTGATCATCTACTGACATGCATCTTCACATAGACATCCTTGTCACTCTTTCCCTTTCGACCTTCTAGCGGGGCCCGTAATGATCAACGACTTGAAATTCATTCCTTCTTTATCTTTTCTCCACAATAGTCAAGGATGAAGGTTACTCTCCTTCTCCCACAAGAACTAGGTGTTTGGTTTTCTCTACTCCAAGAAAGGAGGTATGCATGAGTACTTCCTCAATCACTCTTCAGCCTCGTTTATCATCTTGTAGTGAAACCATGCCCATGGCTTCTTACATCCATATCGAGCTTATTGCTTAGATTTTCCTCTCAACTTTATAATCAAAGTATGTTCACTTCCCTTCTTGGGAGAATGTTTTAACTACTCTACTATATTGCAAGTCTCTCCCTGTCACCGAATTACCTCATTTCCCGCCTTCCTCGGCAAGGTTGTGTGGGTCCAAATCCCAATTCATGGTTATTCTTGGAAGACTTACAGATGGGTACCCTGCCCCATATCCTCATAAACTCTTGAGGATGGCCTTCCAACTACCATCTTGGCCGGTAATTCATTTATGGGCCAGAGGATTGTTGAGCAATTACACCCAGTAGGTACTGGTCAGGTGAGGTTCATCTCAAACAAACTTGGTTTCCATTCACCATATCTCTCATAGCATCCATGGTATATCTTGGAAAACTTCCCCCCCTTCAATAGTTATGCAACACATATTTAAAATCAAATTCTATTAATAACAAAAAATTCATACATTGACCCTTTTATACAAAGGTTCATCAAATCAAACATTCACACATATTTATTCTTCCATAGTCTCTTGGTGAGTTATAGTTATATTTACAAACTGGGGGAAACAAGGGTATTACAATCCCCTCCCCTTTAAAGGAACATCACCCTTGATGTTCTATCTATTGGTGTGTTTTGTATGTACAGAAATAAATAAATAAATGGATATGCCTGTCTCATGGCATCCTCCATTTCCCATGTAGCCTCATCTGGGACAAAGTGTTTCCATTGCACCTTGACCTATTCAATGGTTCTCTTCTTGAATAGGGTTTCCTTCCTATCTATTATGCATTGGGGTTCTGGAAATAATTCCCCCTTGGGTTCTACCTGAATCACAGACCAGTCAATAATATGATTAGAATCATGTACATACTTCTTTAATAAAGAAACATGGAAAACATTATGTTCCTTCACTATGGGAGGAAGTGTTAGCCGATAGGCTACTGGTCTCACTCTATCCAAAACTTAAAAGGGTCCACAATACTGAGGTGCCAGTTTGGCACAAGCTCCCTTCCTCAAGGAGCTTCTCCTGGGTCTAAATTAGAGATACACATGATCCCTTGCTTTGAACTCTCTAGGAGTCCTTTTCATGTATGCATATCTCTTTTGTCTATCCTGGGATATCTTCATATTGTTCCTTATCTGAATCACTTTTTGTTCCATTTCCTTTATCATATTCGTCCTGATTTTAACTTTGTCTATTGTGTTGTTCCAGCTGATTGGAATGTTGCATTGCCTTCCATAGAGGGCTTCAAAAGGACTAGTTTTTAATGACTCTTGATAACCATTGTTGTAAGCAAATTATACTAGTGGTAGGTAGTCCTCCCATATCTTGGGTTGATGCATTACATGCATCCTTAGCATGTCTTCTAATACATGGTTTACCCTCTCTGTCTTCCCATCAGTTTGAGGATGATAGGATGTACTAAAGAGTAATTTTGTTTCAAAACCAGCAAACAGAAATTTCCAAAAGTTTGAAGTAAACTTTGTATCTCTGTCGGATATAATATCCTTAGTCATTCCATGCAGTCTGAATATCTCTTTCATGAAGATGTTGGCAATATCCATTTCCTTCTAGGTTGACTTGAAAGGTATGAAGTGAGTAGATTTGTTCAGTTTTTCCACAACTACCATGATGGCATTGTTCTGTTTGGTTGATCTTGGTAATCCTGTGATGAAATCCATAGAGATGGTTTCCCATTTCTATTCGGGAATTGGTAGGGGATGTAATAGCCATGTTGAGTGTCATTGCTCTGCCTTGACTTGCTAAAATTATAGACATTTATCTAATTAATAAGCTATGTCATTTTTCAGTCCAGACCAATAGAACAGTTTCCTAGTGGTCATGATCATTTTTTGATAGCGAGGATGACCAGCATATGGTCTTTTGTGTATTTCATCCATTATGAACCTCTTCAAGTTGTCACAATTTGGAATGTATAATATGCCCTTGTAAGTCAAAAGGTCATCATTAAGCATATTATAACCTTCATACTTCAACCCTGTGGGCTCTAGCTTTAAGTATGATGTCACGGTCTTGAAAAATGCATATGTCTCTTGTGCAGTTTTGACCCTCTCTTTGATGTTTGATTTATTGGTGCTTACAGCCGCCAAGTGAACTACTTTCATACTTATACTAAGGGCATCAAGCACCATATTCTTATTTCTTCTGATATGTTTGATTTCAAAATCAAACTCAGTAAGGAGATCCATCCACCTAGCTTGTTTCACATTGAGTTTATATTGATCAAACAAATACCTCAATCCACTATGGTCTGTCATAACTAAAAATCTCCTACCTAGGAGGTAATGCCTTCATATCTTTAAAGCATGCACTATGGAATCCAATTCCACGTCATGGGTCACATAATTGACTTCATGCTCATTCAATTTTATGGACTCATAGCAAATCACATGTCCTTCATGCATAAGGACTCCTCTGAGACCATCTTTGCAGGAATTTGTACACACAAGGAAGTATTTGTTTGGATCTGCAATTTTCAAAATAGATGCATTGGTTAGAAGGTATTTCATCTCTTGAAATATTTCCTCACATTCTGATGTCCAAATGAATTTAACTCCCTTTTTCTGAAGGGAGGTGATTGGGAAACCAATCTTGGAGAAAACTTTTATGAATCTCCTATAGTATCCTTCCAGACCCATAAAGGATCTGATATCAGATACATCCTTTAGGGTAGGCCAATGCATTATGGATTTAATATTGTCAGGGTCAACTGCTACTCCCCACTCAAAAATAACATGGCCTAAGTAGTGGACTTGTTTCTGGAAGAAGTCACACTTACTGAGCTTAGCATAGAGATGATGCTCTCTTAGTACTTGGAGTACAAGCTTGAGATGTTCTTCATGCTCTTCCCTATTCTTGGAATAGATTAGGATATCATCAATTAATACCAACAAAAATCTATACAAGAACTTTCTGAATACGTTATTCATTAAGCACGTGAAAGTGGTTGGTGCATTGGTAAGCCAAAATGGCACCACCACAAATTCATAGTGGTCATATATTTTCCTAAAGGTTGTCTTGTGTATGTATTCATCTTTGATTCGAACTTGATGGTATCCAGACCTCAAGTCAATCCTGGATAAGATTGTAGCACCCCTTAATTTTTCAAACAAGTCATCGATCCTCGGCAAGGGATACTTGTTCTTGATGGTCATCTCATCGAGTTGTCTATAATCTATGCACAGTCTGAGTGTGCCATATTTATTTTTCACAAACAAGGTCGGTGATCCCCATGGGGACACACTAGGCCGAATGTATCCTTTGTCCCACATCTCCTTCAACTATAATTTGAGCTCAACTATCTCTAGTGTACTTATTCTATAGGGTGTTCTAGACATTGGCACTGCTCTGGGTACACGTTCTATTGAAAAATCAATACCCCTTCTTGGAGGTAGACCCGATACCTCTTCTGGGAATACATCTTTATATTCTTTTAATATGGGATAGTTCTCTAGGTTGGGTTTGTCATTCTCAATAGATTTCAGTACATGTATTGCATACAAGGGACATCCCTTTCTACAATACTTCTTCACTTGGAGGGATTCCATTTTCCTCACTGAGACAGGATTTTCAATCCCTTGTAGAGTTACCCTCCTTCCTTCTTCATTTTCACACTCCAAAGTTTTACTGTAACTGTCCAATTTGGTTTTGTGGGCAACCAACCAATCCATGTCAATCAATGGGTCATAAGATCCTAGAGGGAGCATGTTTAGGTTTTCATGGGTGGGCAACCCACTCATGACAAATTGGCATGTTGGTATGACCTCTATTACTTTTCTTTTGGTTCTAGTGGCTAGTTGTCCCAGCCATGATTTAACATGTTTAACTTGGTGCAATTTACATTTCTCAACGGTTTGAGTGGAAACATAACTCAAATTAGAACCAGGGTCAATTAAAATGGAAACGGGATGGTTGGAAATCATACCTTCCATTTCCACCATTGAAGCTTGGTGGTCAGCTTGTCTATTATCTAAGGTTGTATAAATTTGTGGCAGGCTCCTTGCCACATCATTGACTATGGTAGCCTCTTGGACATTTTAGACCCTCCCAGGGTTCTGTTTCATATGAGGAGAGTCCCTCAACATATGTTCCTATCCACAACCCCAACATTTCAAGGTTTCTCTCTTCGTATTCTCAGTCTTACTTGGAGTTTCTCTGAATGGTTTATTTCCACTCTGGGATGGAAAATTTTGCTAATACACACTTCTAGAAGGAAGGATCATCCTAGAGCTCTTACCAGGGCTCTTAAATCTCGAGGAATTAAATCTCTTCTTCTTGAATACCGAATTTTATTTCTTCTTCTAGTATTCAATGGCTTATGTCTTACTCTTGAATTTCTCATAGCAATACCTTGCTTTTCAAATAGTATCCTCTATGGTCTTTGGCTCATAAAATTCAATTATGTCTCGGTAGGACTAAGGTAATCCACCAATGAATCGTTTCATATTCACACTTTCATATTTTATGTAGGGAACATACCTCATCAACTCGAGAAATTTGTTGATATAATCATCTATGGTGAGTTATCCCAGCTTGAGTTCATAGAACTCCTTGGTCTTCCTATCAAAATACTTTTTTGGCAGCTACTTCTTCTTGAATTATTTCTCAAATTGTTTCCATGACAATTCCTTCTCATTGAATCCCTTCACATCCTAAGGTCCTCCCACCAAATGGAAGCCTTCCCATTCAGGTTGAAAATGGCTATCCGAGCCTTTAACTTTTCAGAGTAGTCATGGACTCTGAAGTACTCCTTCAAGCTGAGTAGCCAAACTTATGCTTCTTCCCCCTTCTTAATATCTCCATCGAAGGTGGGTGGTTTGGATTTCTTTAATTGTTTAGGGTCACGACTCTTGGAATGTTCCTCTTCTTCCTTCTTCTCTGAGAATGGAAACTAGTTTTACCACTAGAATATTCCTAGGAGTTTTCAATGTCCTCACCAGAGGAAGCTTCCATTGAATGTATCCTTTCTCCATTTTGGGCCTTATTTGAGGTGCTCCTCTTGGTGTGGCCACTTTCAGGACCATGCTTTTGTATCTCAGGTGGACTTGGAGTTTTCTTAGTATGATGTATGTCCACATGACTGGTAGTTGGACCATGATTTTGTATCTCAGGTGGACTTGGAGTTTTCTTAGTATGATGTTTGTCCACATGACTAGCAGCTGGACCATGTTGCAGTTACCTTTGTATATCTGATAGACTTTGTAGTAGGACTGCATTAATTTATGTCTTATTTTCCTTCTCTTTGATCATCCTTTCATTGTCAGCCTTATAACTCTGTAATTATTCCATGAGGCTTCTTATAGTTTCGGCTAAATTTGGAGGGGTTTCTACCACTCTCCTTTCATCATATTCATCATCTCTATTGTGGGAGCTCTCTCCCAACTCCTAATGTATCACCATCCTTTACGTTGTAGTTTTCCTGTTGTTCACTGACTGATTGAGTGCAGATAAAACATTTTATGTTAGTTACTCATCTACCAATTCATGAACAACACATATCATTGCAAGGTGAAGTCAATTCTTTATTTGGAAACATTAGCCACCTACAATGCATACTTACAATGCATATATCAATAGTAGAAGGGGTAAGGCAGGGTGCTACACCATAAGTTCTCAAATAATATTTTTTTTATTCGACTCGTGCATGAGCCCAAGCAGGCCAAGTGATATTTCCATGCTTTAATACCAATTTTTAACACACCCAATGTCTATGGCTTTAAAAGTAGACTTTATGGGAATAAAATGAGTTTCCTTGCTCAACTTATCCACCACAACCATGATTGCATCATGTTGTTTGGTTTTCTTTGGAAAACCTGTGATAAAATCCATGGAAATCACTTCCCATTTCCACTCTGGCATTTGTATGGGTTGCAATAGTTTTGCAAGGCGTCAATGCTCAACCTTCACCTATTGGCACTCTAGACACTGAAAGAGAATATTCTCTAGGTGGAATATTCTCCCGTAAAATCTAGGAGATTGGATAATGACTAATTATGACTAATAAACAAGGAAAAACCTTAGGAAAAATAAATCCTAGGTGTGTGTAAAGTAACTCCAACACCCCCCCTGAACATCACTATGGTGAAAATAAAGAATGGGCCCCAGCAAAGAGGCCATTTTAGGTACCCAAATACAAAAGATACACTGAAATAAAATGAGGAAAGAGGGAAAACCTCATGGGAAAACCCCCCCCCTCAATGTACAATGTATGTAAAAATAAGAACTGCATTTGTTAGGCAACTGTGTCCTTCACTCCAAGACGACTTCGCTGAGAATGGAACTTCTGCTCAATGACGGTATTGGTGAATATGGTTGTCGTCTGTTCTGCTGAAGGATAGAAATGTAGGTTGATGATCCCCTTGTGTACTAAGTCCCGGATGTAGTGCATGTGGATCTCGATGTGCTTCGTCCGCTACATCTGAACTGGATCTCTGCAAAACTTCATAGTGCTCTGGTTGTCACACCAAATGACGATCGTTCGATGAAACTGAATGCCCAAATCAGTGAGAAAATGTTGTAGCCACATAGCCTGAATCATTATGTTAAATACCCCTATGTAATCAGCCTTGACTAAAGACAGAGCAATGGAAGCTTGCTTCTTTCTCGACCAACAGATAGGCTCGGAACCAAGACTAAGTGAGTAACCAGATGTGGACTTGCAATCGGGGCTATCGTGAACCCAATCAAAATCAATAAATCTGATAAGATATAATGTAGAGTACATTTCATAATGAATCCCAAAGGTGATGGTTCCATGTACGTATTGAAGGACACACTTTGCAGCCTTCCAATGTAGCTCATGTGACTCCTACATGAACCTGGAAAATGCACCAATTTCATAGGAGAGGTCTGGTCTGGAGTGTGTGAGATACAACAAGCTCTCCACTACTTGTTTGTACAGTGTGCTATCAACCAATGGAGTCTCCTCGTCATCCTCAAGTTTGACTCCTAATAGGAAAGGATTCGTAGAAGACTTGCAGTTTGTCATGTGAAATCTCTCAAGGAGATCTCGTGCATACTTGGCCTGAGACAATTTGATGCCTGATGCATCTTGACTGATATTGAGTTGAAGGAAAAAGTGTAGTGGACCCATGTACGTCATCAAAATCCTATCATGTAGAATCCTCTTGACTATAGCAATTGTTGAATTCGACCAACCGGTGATCAGCAAATCATCAACATACAGAACTAAGAGTAGAATTGAATCAACCGTCCTGAGCATGTAGACATTCAGGCCTGATTTACAATGTACAAAGTTATTTGATAGTAGGTAGGATTCCATATTGGCATACCATGCCCTCGGAGCCTGCTTGAGGCCATAAAGGGACTTCTTTAATCGACAGACCAAAGATGAGTCTTGCATAAATCCTTGGGGATGCTCCATGTAGATCTCCTTAGAGAGATGACTGTGAATAAATTCATTCTTCACGTCCATCTGATGGACTTCCCATCCTTTGGTTTCTACAATGGCAAGTTCCAATCATATAGAATCCATCTTCACTACTGGAGTGAAGGTATCATCATAGTCAATACCATGAACCTGTTGAAAGCCTTTGGAAACAATCATGGCTTTGTATCTGCTAATCTGTCCATCCACTGTGCTCTTGGTCCTATAAACCCATCTGCATCTAACAAGTTTCTTCCTAGAAGGAAGGGGAACCAGATCCCAAGTCTGGTTCTCGAAGAGGGAGTTTTACTCCTCCTACATGACAGATTCCCAAAATGGATTTCCAACAGCCTTGCCATTAGATTCTGGATCTGAATACTGAACCAAGAAAAGATTCTTGGAGGGAAACGGTTCATTGGAAGTGAGTGAAAAATATGTTTCTCAAAATTAAATCAAGTCCTCCTAGTATCAACTGGATCACCAACGAGATCCCCTACATCCTGAAGAGTAGTTTGTGACCACTTGAGCCTCTTATTTGGCTCTGCAACTGCATCTGGATGCTATGACTCTGCATCTGAATGTACTGACTTTGAATCTGAATCATCTGAGTCCTCTGAATCATAACTCTCATATGAATAAGATTCGTCATGTGCATGCTCATCATCTCGGATAGGAGGAAGAATGAAGGTGTCTGCATGTGGCTATTGAGATACATGTGAGACACTTTCCACGAATTGGAAACTACACTCAATGATGAGCCAGTACGAGGAAACATCAATAAGCCTATGTCCCTTCACACCGTCGGGGTATCCAACAAAAATTCACTCAGTGCTCTGTGGATCAAGTTCCTTCCTCTTTTCATAGAGAATCTGAGCCCATGCACGTTAACCAAAAATGTGAAAGTGGGTCACTTCTAGTTTGAGGCCGCTCTAAGCCTCATAGGGGATATTATCCTTGACAGATATATGGGGAGATCGGTTTTGGATGTATCTTGCACAATTAAGTGTTTCGTCCCATAGTCTATGTGGTAGTCACTTTTCATGCAGCATGCAAGATGCAATCTCCTTTAGAGATCTGTTTTTTCGCTCAGCAACTTCGTTTTGTTGCGAAGTATAGAGAACTATGTGTTGCAACTAAATCCCTGTCTCATGGAAAAGATTATGGATCTCATGATTTACATACTCTCCCCCGTTATCAGTTCAGAGGACTTTGATATTCTTTCCAAACTGTGTCGCAACCAGGGCTTTGAAGTCTTTGAGGTGTTGAAAGACCTCATATTTTTGCATGAGAAAGTAGATCCATGTAAAACATGAGAAATCGTCGACAAAAATAGAACAAACCTCACTTTGTTGATAGATGGATGTGGAAAAGGACCCATAAGGTCACTATGAATCAGATCTAAAGGTGTATAATCTCTCTAAGACTTTACTTTGTCGAGTTTCTCTTGAGGGTGTTTTTCGAGAACACATCCCTCACATACTCCCTTGGAGAAATGGATGTTTGGTAGACCATAAACCAATATTTGCTTGCTAAGATGTTTCATGTATCTGAAATTCAAATTTCCAAACCTTCCATGCCATATCCTACTACTTTCATCAGCATGAGTAAGCAATAAAGCATAATCAGGTTCAATGAATTCAGAAAAAGTATACAATCTAGACTGATGATTTACCTTACCGGTAGCAACCCTAGAGTTGGTTTGCATGTCATATATGTCCATGGAATTTGGTTTGAATATGAATTTTTTTCCGGTGTCGGAATTCATCATCTGATACATGGAGAGAAGGTTGACGAAAAGTTTGGGAATGTGCAGCACATTCTCGAAGCTTTCGTTGGTGAGTTCAATCCTTCCTTTGCTGGTCACTTCGAAAGAAGATTTGTCCCCATAAAAATAGGAGGACCATTGCATGCATCCAATGAAGAATATACTTCTTTTGATGCAACCATGTGATGTGATGCTCCTGAATATACGATCCAATCATCAGGAGAGGAGTTGATGGCAATCAAGGCATGGCTAGAATTTCCTTTCTTGGGATTCAGATCTTTTGGCTTCTTCTTCTTGGAACCCTCGGGGATGTGATCTCCAAGTTTTTTTTGTTGAAGTATTTGAGACATTATATCTATTTTCTTTTGCATGCATGCGGATTCTGGATGGAATCCTTTGTGACAGTACGTGCATTTCTCCTCTTTTCTTCCCTTTTCCCCTTTGGATCCGGAGGCATCGGTGAAGGGTTTTGTGTACCCTTCCTTCTTTGGATGTGCATGAGATTTATGTTTATATTTATCTTTATATTTATGATATTTTTGGCTTCCATATCGCACAGTGAGTGCATGCACCCTTGGGCCTTTGATTGTGCCCATGTTGATGAGCTTGGTTTGCTCTTGTTTCATGGATTCGATAAAGTCCTCAAGAGCAAGTATCTTCCAGGTGGCTCCAAAGGTGAATCTAATAGAAAGGAATGTGGATACGAATATAGAAAATTCAGGACAAATCTTGGAGAGAATGGTGAGAACCATTTTTTTCTACTCCTTTGATTTATCAACCCCGCAAGCTTTGAGTTGTGACAGTAAATCCTTGAATTTTGTAAAGAAATCTTGGATATTGTCGAATATTTTTTAATCCAACGTGAGTAGCTCCATCTCCATCATGTGTACCCTCATCTCATCATTTTTTTCCAAAGATCCCTTCCAAGGTGGTCCAGGATTCATTGGGAGTCTTACAGGAAGATATGTGAAAAAGGAGATTGGGAGAAATAAGACTACAAATTGTTTTGAGTTCCTCATCCATGCAATTTAAGTACTTGTATTTTTCTATGGATGATGTTGGTTCTGTATCTGTATTCAAGTTTAACCTATACAACCCTCTGGTTCAAAGATGTATGGCTATTTTCTCCTTCCATGCAAAATAGTTGTAAGGTGTAAGAATGAATTCTTTTTGGAAATCCATCTTTCCACTGTCTTCCATCTTTTGTACCTGCAAAAAAAATTGGTGTAGATTTTTCTTAGCAGTCCATCGACTCTGATACCATGTAAATGTGTTGAAACTTCATAGAATATATCTAGCTAGAAAATACTACACACAATTGTAGATAAAAAATGAGAAAGAAGAAGAAAGAGAGAAAGAATGGAAGAATTCTCATTAACCGTTATGAATAATGAATAATTTACACATGATATAATTTGTATAACTCAATGAGTGCGCACTAGAGGAGAACCAATGCACCATAGTGGTGGTATAGAGTGATCTAGACACACACCAACAGTTATGAGAGTGAACTACCACCTATTCTAGTCTCTAGGGTAGTTACAGGAGTGAACTGCCACCTAGATGAGTTAACTAGTCAACTAGTCTATAGTTAACTGATTGAACAGAGAGTAGTGAGGAGTAGATCAGGGATAAATTTCAGTCATGAGGAAAAATTTCAGTCATGGGGATCAATTTCAGTCATGAGGATAAATTTCATTCATGAGGATAAATTTCCTCAAGAGAAAGTAATGCCTCCACATATTCAACGCATGTACTATAGTGGAAAGTTCTAGGTCATGGGTAGCATACCTCTGCTCATGTTCATTCAAATTCCATGATTCATAACAAACCACTTGTCCTTATTTCATAAGGATTCTACTGAGTCCCTCCTTGCAAGAATATGTACAAACCAATAAAAAAATGTCTTGGTCTGCGATCCTTAAAACATGGGCATTGGTCAACAACTGCTTCAATTACCGGAAACTCTCTTCGCATTCTGGTGACCACACAAATATCTTTCCCTTCCTTTGTACTGATGTAATAGGGTTTTCGATTTTGGAAAATTCGTTTATAAATCTTTTGTAATATTCATCCAATCCCATGAAGGATCTCACCTCCATCACATTTCTAGGTGCTGGCCAATCCATGATTGCTTTGATCTTTGCAGGGTATATTGTGGCTCCTTCGACTGAGATTACATGACCTAGATACTGGATTTCCTTTTTAAAGAAATAACACTTGTTGAATTTGGCATATAGTTGGTGCTCTCTTAAAACATGTAACACCATCCTGAGATGTTCTCCATGCTCCTCTCGATTCTTGGTTTATACCAAAATGTCATCCACAAACACTAATATGAACTTGTCTAGGTACTTGTTGAGAACACTATTCATTAAACACATGAATGTATCTAGTGCATTTTTATGTCCAAACGGCGCCAAAATTAACTCGTAGTTTCCTTACCTTTTCCTAAAGGATGTCTTGTGGATGTCTTCATCCTTAATCCTAACTTGATGATATCTTGATCTCAAATCTATTTTTGAGAAAATTGTATCCCCTATGAGATGATCAAATAGATCATCTACTCTAGGAAAAGGGTACTTTTCCTTGATGGTCATATTGTTTAGTTGTCAATAATCAATGCATAACCTTAAGGTGCCATCCTTCTTCTTTACAAACAGCATTGGTGCTCCCCACAGGGATACACTCAGTGTGTTGTAACCTTTATCCATCATTTCTTTCAACTGGATCTTTAGTTCCACCAACTCAGGCGCACTCATCCTGTAAGACACTCTCGATGATGACATTTCTCTCGACACGAGATCAATTGAAAATTCAAGGTCTCTTCTTAGAGTTAATCCAGGCACCTCCTTCGGAAGCACATCCCTAAATTCCCACAACATTGGGTGGTCTTGAATATTCAACTCACCACTTTCTGTTGAATTTAGAACTTGTACAACATACAAAGGATACTCTCTTATGCTATACTTCTTTATTTGTAACGTTGATATTTTTCTAACAGAGACTGGCTTTCAAATACCTTGAAAAATTATCATACTTTCTTCCTCTTGTTTGCATTCAACAGTTTTCTCATAGCGGTTCATTTTTTCCTTATGGGCGGCTAACCAATCCATTCCCAATAATACATCGTAAGAGCCAAGGGGTAGAATATTCAGATTCGCTTAGGTCTGAAATCCCTCAATATGAATTGAACAAGATTCAACGACCTCCACCACTTTCCTCTTTGTTCCAGTGGCTAACTAGACTAACCACACTTTGGTGTGTTTCTTTCTCTGTAATGAACATGCCTCAACCAATCAAAGTGAAAAATAACTAATATTAGATCCTAGGTAAATTAAAAAAGAGATTGGTTGTTCGGTAATGATACCTTCTAGTTCCACCAAAAAACCTTGGTGATCTTCTTGTTGATTTTCCACCGCTGCGTAGATTCTCGGTATGCTCATGGCTATGTCATTGACTATAGTTGACCCCTATAAATTATACACTCTTTTACTGTCATGCTATCTGTGGGGACAATCCCTCAATAGATGTGCCTCTCCACATCCCCAACATTACAAATGTCCTTTCTTGGGCTCCTTTTCTCTTTCCTTTTCATGTTCTACTAGCTTATTCCTACTTTCGGACGGAAAATATTTTTGATGCACGCTCCTGCTTGGCTTACCCGACTGTGCATCCTTCCTGTAATTCTTGTGGGGAAAAGGATTAAATATTTTCTTATGGAATCCACCCTTGTCCCTTCTTTTCCAATCCTTAGGAGACTAATGCTTGTGCTTAGACTCATTGTAACAACATTTAGCCTTTCGAATAATGTCTTCTAGTGTCTTGGGTTTGTCGAACTCAATCTGATCTTGGTATGACTATGGAAACCCACTAAGGAAACATTGGATTCTTTCCTTCTTGTCCTTAAGGTAGGGAACATATCTCAATAGTTCCATAAATTGTTTTGGATACACCTCCAAGGAAAGCTTCCCCATTTTAATCTCGTAGAATTCCTTTATCTTATCATCACAATACTTTTAATATAGGTAAGCCTTGCAAAAGTCTTTCTCAAACAATCTCCAAGTTAACTTTCTTTCCCTTATCCTTTTGATTTCTTTGAGGTCTTCCCACCAAATGGAAGCCCCGCCATTCAGGTTAAACACTACAATCCTTTCCTTGGTATTGTCTAAGTAGTTATGTACTCGGAAGTACTTTTTCAAGTTGAATAGCCAAGCTTTGACTTCCTATACTTTCTTCATTTCACCATCGAAGATAGGCGGCTTATCCTTCTTGAATTATTCAGTCATAAAACTTTGATATTTCTTCCTCTTTATCTTCTTAGAAATGTTGGATTTCGTGCCACTACTGGATTATCTTTCTATATTAGTCTTCTGACCAAAGGAATCTATGGAATTTCCTCCACTTGATCCAACTTTCTTAGTGCCTTGATGATTTCTTTTGGAAGAAATATTTCCCTCGTCGTTGTGATCCATTTCATGCTTTTGGGAATCCAAAGAAGTTTTCAACCTCTCCGATCCTTGTAGTTATGCATTGCTAGGACCTTGCTGCAGATGTTTTCAAATTTCGGACAGACTCTGCAGTAGAAATGTGTTCAACTCTACCTGTTCAATATGGGATCTCATAAGCCTCTCATTATCCACCTTCAAACTCCTCATCGTGGACATCAAATATGGAGGGGTTTCCCTATCCCTCCCGCCATCAGATTCTTCATCTCTGAGGTGCATGAGGTCATCCATATTGTTTTATACCATTCATTTCCGTGATATTTTTCAATTCATCTTATGTGTTGAAACAACAATCATCGTTACCATTTCATGTCAATATCCTGACTCAAGCATTTTAGACAACACAAATCCCTTTTGAGAAACCTTATGTGGTCTTAGTGACCCATTCAAGCCTAGAGTTTGAACTCTACTATGATACCACTCTGTAACATACCCAACCCCCTATGTATTTGGTTAAGGGATGGGGTATTGTATTTATTGTGTTTCTTAATAATATCAATCCCCTCTCTTAGAGCTTCATCATTTTCTACTCATCAAGGGCTTTCCAACGATGGTTACTTCACAAGAAGGTGAGTCATATATCGAACATTATGGTCTTTCTATAGTTCCTTGTTCTTCGACCTATATATCGTCGACACATGGAATTCACGTTTCACGTAGGCACATTCACTGTATGTCATGTCGACTATGTCGCACCTATGTGATGCTTGTGAAGTTATTCCAACAAGTAGGTCCACACTACATAGAACCAAATGAGATATCACTCAAAATCCTTACTAGTACTCATATGACTTTACCTTCGACAAATGTGGTATCGAATAATATCCCCCTTTGATTCCATCCATTCGGAGCTAGAATGACTCAAGCATTTTCCTTACTCCAAGACCAGGGTATCTAGGAATATACCTTCTCCTTAATGGGTGGTCGTGAGTGTAAGTTGAAATATCCTGATAGGCAATCGAGATTTATTCCTAACTTAAGTTTCTCCCACCAGGTGGACACCACTCGACTCATCCACTTATGGGTAAGTGACACATGTCACTCTAAACTCACACCAGTTTCCCATTGGCAAGCCATGTCAGCTATAAATTTAATTATTCATTCTAACAACTTAGATAGGATTCACGTTGAATGAACAACTTCCGTTCCCTCTCTCCATTGTTTGATCTATGGTCGATATCTTTCCTCCATCAGAATCGCAAGTATAGTCCATTGGAGTATTTCTTTGAGACTATCAAAGTCGTACTACGAAAGCAGTCAATGTTGAGCCAACTAGACTCACGCTCAATCTCTCCATCTGATCATCTACTGACACGTGTCTTCACATAGACACTCCCCATTAGTCTCTCCCTTCCAACCTTCTAGTGGGGCCCATAATGATCAACGACTGAAAATTCATTCCTTCTTTCTCTTTGCTCCACAACAGTCAGGGACGGAGTTTACTCTCCTTCTCCCACAAGAATTGGGTGTTTGGTTTTCTCTACTCCAAGCAAGGAGGTCTGCATGAGTACTTCCTTAGTCACTCGTCAACCTCATTTATCATCTTATATTAAAACCATTCCCATGGATTCTTAAATCCAGATTGAGCTTACTGCTCAAATTTTCCTCTCAACTTGAGAATCGAAGTGCGTTCACTGCCCTTCTTGGGAGAGTGTTTTCTCTACTCTTCTATATCGCAGGATTGTATCTATCCCCAAATTACCTCATTTATTTCCTTCCTCGGCAAGGTTGTGTGGGTCTGAATCCCAATTCATGTTTAGGCTCGGTAGCCTTACAGATGGGTACCCTGCCCCATCTCCTCATTAACTCTTGAGGATGGCCTTCCATCTACCAGCCTTACTGGTAATTCATTTATGGGTCAGAGAATTGTTGAGAAATTACACCCAGTAGGTACTAGTCAGGTGAGGGTCATCTCAACCATACTTGGTTTCCCTTCACCATATCTCTCATAGAATCCATTTTCTATCTTGGCAAACTTCCCCCCTTTCAGATGTAGTGCAACACATATTTAAATTCAAATTATATTAATAACAGAAAATTCATACATTGACCATTTTATACAAAGGTTCATCAAATCAAACATTCACACATATTTAGTCTACCATAGTCTCTTGGCGAGTTATAGTTATATTTAAAAATTGGGGGAAACAGGGGTATTACAATCCCCTCCCCCTTAAAGGAACATCTCCCTCAATG
>SNQJ01S0065896.1:13180-23442 GCA_010110895.2 Picea sitchensis | reverse complement strand
ACCAAAGGATGGGAATCCCATAAGATGAACGTGAAGAATTCATTTTTTCATGGTGATCTCTCTAAGGAGATCTACATGGATCATCCCTAGGGATTTATGCAAGACTCATATTTGGTCTATCGACTGAAGAAGTCCCTTTATGGCCTCAACCAGGCTCTAAGGGCATGGTATGCCAAGATGGAATCCTACCTATTGTCATGGAACTTTGTACATTGTAAATCAGACCCAAATGTCTACATGCTTAGGACGAATGATTCACTTATACTCTTAGTTCTATACATTGATGATTTTTTGATCAATGATTGCTTGACTTCAATGATTATTGTAATCAAGAGGATTCTACTTGATAGGTTTTTGACGATGGACATGGGTCCTCTACACTTCTTCCTTGGACTCGATATCAGTCAGGATGCATCAGGCATCAAACTGTCTCAGGCAAGGTATGCTCGAGATCACCTTGATATATTTCACATGAAAGACTACAAGTCTACTATGACCTCCTTCTTATCAAGAGTAAAACTTGAGGATGGAAGGGAGACTCCACTGGTTGAAAACACACTGTATAGACTTCTAGTGGGGATCTTGTTGTATCTCACACACTCTAGACCAGACCTCTCCTATGCAGTTGGTGCAGTTTCCAAGTTCATGCAGGAGTTTCATGAGCTAAATTGGAAGGCTGCAAAGTGTATCCTTTGATACATACATCGCACCATCACATAACTCCTCACGGTTAGAAAGTTGTGGCCATGAGAAGTTGGAGACCTCAGGTTTGGGTAATGGACCTAAGTTTGTTTGATGGATAACGATATGAGTTATGATATATTTTCAGATAATACTATTTTATATGGATAGTACATGTCTTTTCATTTCTGGTGGTATGTGGAACGTCACATAACTTCTCATGGTTTGAGAGTTATGGCCTTACGAAGTTTGAGGACCCTCATATGTCATCTAGAAGCCCCAAAAGGTCAAAGTAGTCAAAGTGGTTTAAGATATTTTAAAAGGTAAATAATAAAGTGAAGTAATGAGTGTATTATAATTTAAGTTGAATACAAAATAAATTATTTCAATAATAAATTTAATGGAGAAATTAGAAGTGGGTTAACCCTAAAATAAGGAAAGTGGGGCCAAGTGACCTAAAAGATGTTTTTAAGGAAGCTACTTGGAGAGTATAAATAAGAGGCAAGGCTCTCTCATTTTAATCACACTTGAGAATATTGAATATCTATGTGTCTCTGAGGTAACCAAGGATATCTAAGCTGAAATTATAAGGAAAGGTGAAGAAAAGAAGGCCAAAATACAAGGAAGGATAAATTATTTTGATGGTGCTTTCTAAGATATGTTATTTACAAGTCATCTCACCATTTTTGCTATAAATTTTTTTCTATAATGATTCAAACCGTGAAATTTCTATGCCATTGAGAAAAGATATCCAAGTATCTGTGGTAAAACATTGAGCTTGTGGGTCATTGTATTTTTGGATTTACACTCCATGGAAAATAGGGTTTGTGGCTAGTCCTGAAACTAGTCAAAAATAGGTGTTTTGGGTAAAAATATCATAACTTCTTCAAAACAGAAAAAAAATTAAGTGAAACCAAATGTGTTGGTTAGGGTACAATCTATAGTATTATTTGTAATAGTTTTTTATCAGTTCAACAAATATTATGTGCGGGGCACGCTCTACAAGGTTGCTCTCTAGAATAAGCCAAAATTCAACAAGGTGTGTCATTTTTGCTATAACTCCTTTTCTGAGAGGTTACAAGTAGTGAAACTTGGAGGAATTGCATAAAACAAACTGAACAACATTGTGTATCAGTTTTAGATATTTATACATTACAGGTACAAAGTTATGATTACTTCAAGTCAGGGTTGTTGACTAATCCAAAACTAGGCATGTGAGACTAAAGAAAAGTTTGATGAAAGTGCTAGTATCTTGTTCTTAAAGTTAAGGAAGGTTTGAAGAAATGTGATTATATACACTAGGTCTATTACAGAACTACAAATTAGATTTGGATGATTAAAGTGATGAGGGATTTTGGTTGAGGTACATGTTGAGTACATGGTTGAGACAAGTAGTTAATGAGTTGGCACATACATGAGGTGTATAGTTGATGATGTTGGTACATATTGATGAGTCATAGTTGATGAATATTTGACATATGATTGGCACATACTTGGTACATGGTTGGATGCACTTATTTATGGTACATGTTGATTACAGGTTATTTGTTACAGGTTGGTGCATGGTTGATGCACTTGTTTATGGTATAGGTTGATGTAATGATGATGCATGGTTCATATTTATTGGTATAGGTTTACTGCGGTATATCTCACAGTGACAGTGGTTCCATCATTCTACTTCTAATTCAGGGTGGTAGGACATGGCAATGACACGTGGTTGTAGCCACCTTTCGGTTGTAGCCGAAGAACATAGGGGGTTGTAGCCTCCTTTTGGTTGTAGACAAATAATTGGGGAGTTGGATCTTCCCTCAAGTTGTAGCCTCAGAAACAAGGGGGTTGGAGCTTCCTTCTAGTTGCAGCTGAAAACAAAGGAAGTTGGTGCTTAAAATGAATGTAATTCTTCAAGACATATAAGAAAAAACATTTCGTGGTTTTCTCCCGATTTGGGTTTCCATGTAAAACACTGGTCTACTGTGTATGTGTATGATTGTTCATTTGTTCATTGCTTATTTACTCTACAATTATTGGATGATAATGCTACATTGATATAACACTTGGATTATATGGTTAAAAATGATTAAAATTCTTTATTACTGATTCACCGCCCCTCTTAGTAATCCAACATAATGCATACATGAAGATGGATCAATGAGTTGTCATTGATATGATGAAGATGGATCAATGAGTTGTCATTGATACATGATGAATATGGATCGATGTGGTTTCATTGGTATATGATGTATTGTTGGAAAAATGTATAGATGACTCATTATTGTCTTATCATGATTGATAAGGTGCACAAATTGATGAGCTCCAAAGTGGTCCCCTTATGGTGAAATCCCTCACGGAAAGATGCTTTTTGGATTGAGTTATCCTAGAAGAATGGTTGGAGGAGCCATACTCTCATTATTGTCTTATAATGATTGATAAGGTGCACAAATGGATGAACTCCAATGTGGTCCCCTTATGGTGAAAGCCCTTGCGGGAAGACACTTTGTGGATTGAGTTATCCTAGAAGAATGGTTGGAGGACCCATGCTCTCATTATTGTCTTATCGTGATTGATAAGGTGCACAAATGGATGAACTCCAAAGTGGTCCCCTTATGGTGAAATCCCTCATGATAAGACGCTTTGCAGATTGAGTTATCCTAAAAGAATGGTTGGAGGACCCATTCTTGTATGTGGAATAATGAGATGAAGATCAAGGAAATTGTTGGTGAAACTATCCTAGATGGATAGTGCTTGTCATGTCATTTCTGCTGGTATGTGGAATGTCACATAAATCCTCATGGTTTGAGAGTTATGGCCTTACGAAGATGAAGGACCCCCATATGAAGGCTTGAAGCGCCCAAGGTCAAAGAAGTCAAAGTGACCTAAAAGAAGAAAACATTATTTAAATAATAAAGAGAAGTGACAAAATCGAGAAGGAATATTTAAATGATAAAGTATAGGAGAACTTTCTATTTATGGAAAGTGGTTAACCCTAAAATAAGTAAAATAGGTTAAGTGACCTAGAAATGGGTCAAGTGACCTAAAAGAAGAAATAATTATTTAAATGATAAATTAAAGTGACAAAGTCAAGGTGGATTATTTAAATAATAAAGAGAAGTGACAAAATCAAGAAATGATAAAGTAAGGTGACAAAATCAAGAAGAAATATTTAAATCATAAGTTATTGGAGAAACTTCTATTTATGGAAATTGGTTAACCCTAAAATAAGAAAAATAGGTCAAGTGACCTAGAAATGGGTTAAGTGACCTAAAAATGGGTTAAGTGACCTAGAGGATGAAAGTATAAATAAGATAGCAATGGTCTCTTATATATCATCCTTTTTGTGGATCAATGGAGAGATTCTTGTGAGAATATATTTTGGAGTATTGATGAAGAGATTCTTGTGAGAGCTTCTTGAGCATTTTGTGTGTGGAACACTTGAGCATATTGAATATATATAGATAACTGAGGTAACCACAGGATATATAAGCCTAATTTCAAAGGGAAGGTGAAAAAAAGAGAGCCATAATTCAAGGGAGGATAAATTCGTTTCATGATGATTTCTAAGTTTCAAATCAATTCAAAAAATATTCCGTGCGGGGAACACTCTACAAGGTCTCTCTAGAATAATCCAGAATTCAAAAAGGTTTTCCATTTTTTCTATAACTCCTTTTCTAAAAGGGTCCAAGTAGTGAAACTTGGAGGAATTGCATAAAACACACTGGGTAACATTGTGTATCAGTTTTATATCTTTATTCATTACATGTACAAAGTTATGATTATTTCAATTTAGGGTTGTTGACTAATCCAAAACTAGTCATGGTTGAGACAAGCAGTTGATGATTTGGCACATACATGAGGTGTATAGTTGATGATGTTGGTATATATTGATGAGTCATTGTTGATGAGTAGTTGACACATGATTGGTATATACTTGGTATATGGTTGGATGCACTTGTTTATGGTACATGTTGATTACCGGTTGTTTGGCACAGGTTGATGCATGGTTGAAGCACTTGTTTATGGTACAGATTGATATCTATTGAGGATTTTTTCCTCGTATCAGTTGGTGTTGAGGGTTTAAGCTGAGTCTTTCATTATAGGCATGGTTCTCTTGTAGAGTTGTGATTTTTTCATTTGTTGCTGAAAAACCCCAAGGATTGTAGTTCGTAATAAAAAGAAAATTGTACATACATCTTGTGTTTCTTATGGTGATGACTTGTTGATGATATATTGTTGATATATGTTGTTGATATGTGTTGAAATTTAACTTTTTATAAATGAAAACAATGTGTAATGACTTCATGGTGATTGTTAACTAAGGAGTTTTGAAAAAAAGAGTCCTACATTGTTCACCCCCCGCTCTCAGTGTAGTCGGTTTGTCCAACACGATGAAGGTATCGTTGTGGATCCAAAAAAGGTAGAGGCTATCATGGAATGGAATGCACAGAAGAACGTCCCAGAATTACGTAGCTTCACGGATTTATCAAGATATTATTGGCGGTTTGTCGAGGGTTTTTCGAAGATAGAAAATTTGATTATGGAGTTGCAGAAGAAGAAAAATAAGTTTTTGTGGACGAAGAATTGCGCGGAAGCGTTTTGAAGGCTCAAGGAGTTGTTGATTACAACACCAATACTAAAATTCCTTGACATGGACGATAAATTCTTGGTATGTACTGACACATCCTAGGAAGGCTTAGGCAGAGTCTTGATGTAAGACAAACAAGTGATCGCTTACATATCGATAAATTTAAGATAGAATGAGGATAAATATGCGACATACAACTTGGATTTATTATCCACTGTGTAGGTCCTGAGAGTGTGGGGACACTACCTGATTGGAAGGAATTTCAAATAAAAAAATGGACCACGGTGGTTTGCAAAACCTTATTACGCCAAGTGACTTGAACGTACGACAAAGGCATTGGTCAGGACTTCTTAGCGAGTACGATTTTCATATTACCTACATAAAAGGAACCATGAGTAAAGTTACGGATATGTTGAGTCAGAGACTATGCATATTTTTTATGGTGCCTCTTCAGATGAATCCTCATGAAATGATTCTAACTACAACGCAACGAGGACTGGTATAAAAAGGTTAAAGAAATCTCTTGGACAAGACACCGTGTTGGTACCTATTGAAGGATATACTGTGGACAACAATGGATCATTGAGATATAGTATCGTATTTACTTGCCTCCCAACGATGATTGAGAATTTTAAATCTCATACGAAGCTCATAGAGAAGTGTACATGGCTCATCGAGGAGTCATGAAGATGAGGACAAACCTTAAGCCTTTATTCTTCTAGAAAGGAATGAAGGTAGACATAATCAACTATGTGACAAGATGTCTAGAATTTCAACAATTGAAGGATGAACATAGACATCTGACATGATTACTACAACCACACATTTTTTTTGAATCGAAATGGGATGTCATTTCGATGGATTCCATTGTTGGATTGTCTCTAACGACAAGGAGGCATGACTCGATTTTCATGGTAATTGACACTCTAACGAAGAGTGATCATTTTATCCCTAAGCGTATGATGTATCAGACACCTGACATAGCTAGAGTCTTTACCAGGGGGATTGTGAGGTTGCATGGTGTACCAAAATATTCTTATTTGATAAGGGAATCGAGGTTTGCAAGACAATTTTGGATGAGTTTCCCAAGAGGCCTTAGGAACACCATTGAACTTTAGTACAACATGTCCCTGAGATGGACAAGTTGACTAAAGGAATGAACCAAATTTGTAAGGTTGTGTTGTGTATGTGTGTGTTGGACAAACAAAAACATCGGGAATAGATCTTGTCACTGGCCGAGTTGCATGCAACAACATCCATCAAGGTACCATTAAGATGGCACCGTTGAGTTTCTCTACGAGAGACCGTGTCAGATGCCTTTGAGTTGGAATATGATTGAGGATAGAGTCCTAGTAGGACCATAAGCAATCCAAGAAATGGACAAACAAGTACAAATGATAAGAAAAAGGGGTAGAAGAAACGCAAGATCGATTGAAGGGTTTTGTCGATGCACTTCACATGAACTTTTGTGAAGGGCCTAATGGCTAGTCGTGACTCATTCTTGAGGTGTATGCAATATGTTTATCTTCTATCTGTGTGCAAATTTTGGTTAGTGATGCTACACTTATGATTGACATGATTTATGGGTGGATGTTGGGAGAGGGTGCGCTCACAGAAGAGCCAATCCACATTCTGGACCATCGCACTTGACAGCTACGAAGTCAAATCGTCGATCATGTCAAGGACTGGTGGGACTATTATAGTCCACCCTCGGCTACCCGGGAGGACGCATATGATATGCATCAACAATTTCCATTTTTTCTTTGATGGCTAGACCTTTAGATATTGTCATATACCTAATTTACACATTTTTATACTGTGAAACTTTGGGACAGAGTTTAAAACAAGAGGGGTGTATGTAACATCCCTTTCTTGTGTGCACCTGATGCAGCTTATTCTTTGAGGACACTCATGTGCAAGTGATCCGGATAATTATATGATTGACTGTTTCGATTATGGATTATGAGATTTTGTAGATCTGATCATATGTTATTTTGTTATATTTATATTGACATGTGCTATTGCTAGGTTTCCCTAAGTTTGCAGGAATCTGGACTATTTTAATATGGTGATGGCATCAAAGGATCTCCTTGCACTCTAGATCAAGTCAGGGAGTGGACTGTTATGGTTTGAGCATTTTTTATATTACATATGTGACATATGGCTAGTATATTCTGATGTTTATTTTTATCGTTGACACGTTTCGTTGATAGATGTAGGATGGCGATAGCTTGCTAAACAGAATCACATTTGGAGTAAAGGGGTCATGCACAAACACCAGAGATATCGAGGGAGAGGTGTGGCAGAGGCCCTGCCACAACCTACTAGCACTCATGTCGTGGCTTGAACCGTAGGTTAATGATTACCTAGTTTGAGAGATCCACGATGTTGTGAGAGAAGACTATGACAGTCGCTCACAATGACTCTAAGGGGCGCAAAATAAGGTAGGGTCCTTATTCCTTAAAGGCCCTTAGTCTCCCATAAGGTCACGTGATGGAGTATTGACTTCAGGGTTTTGACATCTACCAAAATCAGTCAAAAGGCGAGTGGCACCCTTGGAGCAGGTAGTGTGTCTTGAAGGTCACATCGCGTAATAGAAACACAAATGCATGCGATTGGCACCCTTGGAGCATGTATTTTGCCATGAAGGCCACGTCGTGATTCTTACACTAGTGAGTTAATGAACCTAGTACCAAGAAAACTATGTCTCATTAGGACTTGGTCAGCCTTAAAATGAACGTTGCATGAGTACATATTAATAATAATAAAATTCACTTGACAACAATTTTTGTTGAGCCTAAATAATTTAAGCCTAGGTCTAAATAGGTATTGAGAACTAAAATTTAATTAAGCAAGTAATAAAAGGGGGGATGAAGAAAATGGGGGTGAAAATTAAATTAAAAAGACAAAATTTTGAAGGGTTAAATTATTTAAAAAGATTAATGATTGGCTAAGTACACAACCTGCTAATTTAGAACATAGACCAAAAAGGGGGAACTTTCATAAAAATGGAATGTTTAACATTGCAGGGAATCTAGTCTAGAGAAATTTCTAATTTTGAACTCAACTAGGATTTAAGAAAGGCGTCAGTCATTAAAAGGAATGTATGGGAATAAAGGGACATCAAGGAGCATTTTTAGGAACGCTTTTAGGTGGGTGATGGAAATTGAAAATTAAATTAATTAATTAAATGAATTTTCGATGAAACTAACGGATCGAGTGACAAGTCTACGATGGAGAACATTCCTAATAAAAATAAATTAATCTACATTTGGGAAACTAGTAACTCGGAGAACTCTATAAAAAAAATGGTGGAGGAGGATAATGGACGACGACTAGTAGGCATAAGGTTACATTGCAGATATTTTTCTTGGCTTCTTTTTCTTGTGGGAGTTGAGATTCCTAACTCTATTAGAGACTGGTAGCTCGACCTTGCGAGGCGAGATGGGAGCTATCTTTCTCTAGTTTTTTTGCATGGCACTAAGTGTGGATGTTAATTGTTGGCTCAAGGTCATTTCAGTATGAATACAAATAAGTCAGGAAGCACACATTTTAACCTGGTTTAAGGCTTGGGATGTGCCTCATCCATGATAGTACGCAGTTGAATTTTATGATGGTAATCTTGGCTTAATAATCCTTACAACTTTATATAAATTTCTAAATGATATATTCTCTTGACATTGAAGTGCATTACATTGGTTGTTTAATTTGAAAATCAGAGACTCAAATGATGAGATGAATATTTTGGAGGTCAGATGCTTATCGGGTAACAAGTGATATTTCTAGAATCGCATTTGTGCAGCTACTTGGTTTTGTCTCTTAGCTGACTTATCCAGAATATGGTGCTCTACGTGGACTCAAGAAAGAAAGTTAAGCTCCTCTTCCTTTTGTTCTGCATTTGAAGGAGATTACCATATCATGAATTATGAGCATGTTTTTATTAAATTTTCACACTATGCATTTCCAAATACTTAGTAATCTCATAGTTTGTCAACGCATCTACAAATGAACAGTGTGTGTGAGGCCAGTCTTTGTTTAAAATTGGTTTTACTCCACAATGAGTGAAACCTGTGCATGCGAACTTACAAGGAGCCAACCGTTTTAAAATTCCTCCTGCCCAACGATTTTTCCTTGCTTATTCTCTGCTATCCATATTCTTGCTCTGTGATTTTTAACCTTTCACTGCATCTTCTGTGGAGAGGATTGCACTCTGCGATCCCTATTTTTTCTTAGTGAGCTAGATCCTCTCCAGCGCTTTTCTAAACCAAGGATCTATCCGAACCTCCCTCCATAAATTGAAGTAAACCTTTTATGCGTCTCCTTAATGCCCAGAATGCTTGCATGCATGCTCTACGTTATTGCATTGTTCCTCAGCAATTTTCGATTAACTAGCACAGCCGCTAACTCGGGGCTGAGAACGCCTAATCTGTGGTAATATGAAATGTTTGGCTGTATGGTTTAATCCTACTTAATTATTTAAATGTGGCAATTACATATACTTACAGTAATTTTTTTTTTTTGTAAGTTAGGTGGTACCTTTCTATTTTCTATTTATATATGCAGGACATGCTACATTAAAATATTTATACTTTGGCCTCAACCTGCCCGTAGGAAACCAGGTCTGTTGGACGTCTAAGTGCTTTGAATGCTTGCCAAAATTGAAATTGTCTCTTTATCCTATATAGCGCATTAACTAGCTGTCCTACTGCTTCACCATGTTCAAGCTGATAACATAAAATAAGTTCTAGCTTATAACATAACATAAGATGCCATACTTCCAAAAAAACAAGATCCTATGAGAATTATCCGTCAGAAGATGAAATTGGGGCTGGATCCTTGGCATGTGATTCCGGCATGTGCACCTGTTGCAGCTGTTGAAGCAACTTCTCCATACGTTCCATCCTATCGTCCATTCTCTGAATGCGATCAGTTACTTGATATTGGGTAAGTTTAATATGGTGCAGGTGGCTTTCAATCTTCTCCAACAATTCTTTAAGGAAGT
>SNQJ01S0065895.1:32537-52270 GCA_010110895.2 Picea sitchensis | reverse complement strand
AAAGGTATTGGCAGTTGAGACGATGATCGAAATGTGACCTTGAAAGGAGAAATTTCCATGCTTACAATTGTGAAGACTTAGCGAAGACAAACGTGCGAAAAGGCGCAAAGAACAAAATCATGGTTCTTTTGAAAATTGCAACGAAAAATCAATGTTTGTGAAACATTGGTGTAGGCAGCTTATGAGACAATGAAAAATGTGAATTGGCTGCCAACACAACTGGAGTCTATAGTAAGTTGGCCTTTAATCCACACATCANTGTTGTGTTATATTATCTCTCCATTACTTCCACCATCCTTGCCATTACTATTTAAACAGTCTTAGTCGTGAAACACAAGGAGGTGAAATCTTTTACAGATCAACAATTGTCAAATTCATATATTCGGTTACGTATTTTAAGCTTCATCCTCATGACACGAAGTGTATGAGGATGAAGCAATAAACAAACTGGTTTAACATAGTCTTGCTATAACTTTGATGATTTCATAAATACTCAACAATTATCCTGGCCACGATTGGAGCCAATCTTAGCATACCCTGTTTCCTATATTGGTATCGGATCGTGACAGGTGAGATTTGGTAGATAGTACTGGATCCAAACAATACACAACTGGTTAATACCAGACTAGAACAATCTGCGGTCAATGGTATCAGATCGCAACAATAAATGGTTTGTGGGTACTAGATCTAAATGGAAGGTGCGCTTGGTACTGGATTCAGAAAGTGGGTAATTTGGCACATAAGTACTAGATGGCTGAGCTAACATAGAAGTGTTGGACTCATCCAAAGGTCAAAGGCTACACATGGCAATTTTAAACATTAGTACATGAAATATTTAGTCTCCTATCTTAATAAACCACAAAATGCATGAATTCAATTATACTTTACCTTATGACCTTATCAGTGATTGGAGGTAGGGTTCTTTATCATTGATCCAAGCTTAGGTAGGCCAAAAGGGTATAAATGAGGGGTATAATATGGTAATGGGGATGTCAATTTGGAGGCTCAACAATACCTTTGACCAGATAAATGTAAAGGAATATCATGATAGTAGGCTAATATGTATTAACTCTAAAACAATGTGCGTTGAATGTAAGGAGCCTTATGTTTTTCCAAAACATTGAAACCAAGTGTTTTTTTACCCGGATGTGTTGGATGGGGATTGGTAGTTTTTACTAAGACACGATCGAAGATCTAAACATATTTCTTAGAACAACAATGTTATAATTCCAAGCAAGGAAGATAATCAAGGTGATGACAGCTAAAACTGATTTGTAAATGATTTGTTTGGACATTTATATTGTGGATGTGTCATTTTATTATGGGCATCTATAATGGACAATCATGTTTTTTTCCCTTCATTTTATAATTATGTTGGATATGAAAAGTTAGCAACCATTTACAACCATCGTACTGAAAATAATTTAAATAGTACAAGCACAAGATGTGATTTTGATACATTTTTATTATCATATTTATTGTTTATTATAGCAAATTTATGGTGTATTGCATTAAAATATGTTTATGTTAACCTTTGAATTACTAAGCATTAATTGATATATCACAAATTCAGTGGTAGTAAATAATAAATATTTATTTTAAATTATATTTTATTGAACAAAAAATGAAGATATTAAAAAATATTCAAACCTCAAAATTTTTATTGTTTGAAAAAATCAAAATTCAAATAAATAGATACTTACTTTGATGGAACTTCAAAGGAAAATTCCAACAAAATAACTTAGTGTAACATCTACACTTGTGGTGTTGGCATTACCAACTTTGGTGGCATTCCCCATCTTAACTAGTGTAACTATCATATACACTTATGTTAATCATTATTTTTACATTCTCCATGAAATAAGTGTCAATATAGGAAGGACATGAAAATCCTAAAAGAGTCGTTTTCTAGAGCCTAGTCAGAATTAAAGAAAATTTTAATAATTCATACTTATCTAATAGTATAGAAACCTTTCCCATGGGATGCAAAATAGTCAATGATGGAGTGTATTGTTAAGGCACTCTGTTATGTGAAGTCATCAGTTTGAAACCCTTGACTAGCCCTTGTGTGTCGCGTTAGAGGTTGCATTGGCATGCATGGGGTTATAGTGGTAGCAGACGGATAACACAACCACGTGTCACACGAGTACATTCCCAACTAGGTTTTGATTCCCGAGTGTAAAAAAAAGTATAGAAACCTTTGTCAATTTTACTATTTTTTTAAATATTAATTATAAAATGTTGGGTGATATTATTTTTTAATAGAAGATTCATAAAGTTTGTATCAAAGTATTGTGAAACCATTTCATGGAAAGTGTATAGATCAAAATGTATTATTATTCTCCATATTTAGTATGTTAAATTTAATTGGTTAAATTCCATATATTATAATAGTTGGATAATATAAATTAATAAAGTATTTGGAAAAATTAAATATTAATAAAATATAATAATTGTGATTTTAGTAAACAATTATATTATAACTTTGTCTTGTAATCTTTGAATAATAAAAATTAAAAAAAAAAACTTTATTATTACATGATCATCTTTTTTATTAGTGAATAATTATGTTACAATGTTATAATTATAATATATGAAAAAGACATAAAAAGTCAAATCAAAATCATTTCACTAATCATATTTAAGTCTTTTTGTTTCTAAACATGTTTAATCAACATATTGTGTCTTGTTGGAAAACAAACAATTAACCTTGAAGAACAATAAAACATTATGGAATTAATGGTTATAACTTTTTATAATCACAATCCAAATTAAATGCTTTCATAAAAGTAAAGTTAAACATTATATGACAACTATAAATTTAAATGAGTGATACATATCAAATTTCACTTAAAAATACGAAAATCAATAACAATGTTCATCATTGGCATACTCATAACACATTTTATAAATCAAACAAAACCAACAACCAAAACATTATATGAAAAACATGATATACATGAGCGATATACATAAAAATATACATGTCAAACATACATCTCAACAAAATCTGTAATTAACATGTCATATATAGATCTCAAGTCAAATATAAAACAATCAATATAAATGTTAATCAGTACCACTACTATCTAGGTCCACCACGAAATCTAGGTGCATCAGTGTCTCTACTATCATAGGTAGAGCCTCTATCAAGAACAACTATCCTAGAAATAAATTTCAACAAAAATACACTATCAAATGTCTCTCTATCAATATCATGAAGATGTGCAACAATACTCAATCTGAACATAATGCCCAAAGAATCAAAATATTGTGACGTATGTGGAGGAAGAGAAGGAGGGTGGGATTGGTGGATGATGGAACATGTGGAATAGGAGAAATAAAATGATTGATATATAGTGACACAAGTGGAAGAGGAAGGGAAGGATCACTAGAGTATGGCGACACATGTGGAGGAGAAGCAGGAGGAGGATGATTGAACATGGATGTAATCTCAGACACATGTGGAGGGGAAGCAAGTGGAGTAGGAGGAGGATCAAACATGGATGTAGGTTTAGATACATGTGGAGGGGAAGAAATAGAATTAGTATATGGTGAAACCGACTCATGTGGAGGAGAATTAGGAGGAGGAGGACCGTGTGGTGGAGTAGATGATGTGGATGATTCTACTAATGAGATAGATGTAGTGGGATCATGAGAAACACCCCTTAACATCTTAATAAGGTTGACAAAACCAATAATATAATGCATCAATATCATGATGTCACAAGAAAAATACCTCCATATAGTAGAGAGAGATCATGTACGTATAATATGTCTCTACATGGTGTGAGTACCACTTCGTGACTATTCAAGAAACGACATAGCTTATTCACCACCTCTAGTCAGAATATGATATCCATCATGTGTGGCATTTGGGGTCTTTGTACTACTAGAGGTTGGTCCTCTTCCTCCTCCATCATGTCATCCTCATGTTGGAGAGGCTCATCCCCAACATATGTCTCAATATCTAAAAAATAATAGATAATAATAATAAGATAATTAAATGTTACAATAAATTGCATGTGCATTAAATAAAATTTTAAAATATGAAAATAGATTGATCAAAACATAATGATAATATATCCTCTCTCATTTGATGTCTCCTCTGTTGTAAATCAAATGTTTGGACATGCTCTCCAATCCATCCCTGCATATTGGTACTCTACAATATCGAGGATAGGATTTCCCTTGCTAGCTAGTAAATCACATACCTCCCTATTGACCTGAGAAATGGGAAACTCATACTAGACCCTCTTGGGCATCAACTACTCCCACATGTGCATATGCACATAAAAAATATCCCTAGAAGGAAAGCAAGGTAATAATGGATGAGTGGTATGTACTCTCTTAAAAAATAGTGTGGATAACTCTAAGGAAAATGGGAAGAATCTTGTCCCAAAAAAAATAGTGCAAAAATGATCTAATGCATGACAAAACTCTCTCAAAAATACATCCTCCCACCTAATCCATCAAGGTGTCTGTAATAAACTATCTACATAATACAACATAGAGAAATTAATTATCTTCCCATTATAGCTATATTGTGATAGTGTTAAGAGCATAAGACATAAGAACTTAACATCCTCTCTCTCAAATGAAGGTATATGTAGATGACCACCATGAACCTAGAACTATGAAGTCGAATGAACATGCAAACAAACATATCTCTGCACATATTCCAACTGGGTCTCTCTTGCAACACCAAGAAGTAGTGCATGGAAATGGGGCATATACTCCCCCTTCTTAGAAAACCCAGTGATGAACTAGAAATCCTTGTCCATGGGATGATACCATAGATTGGGACCGACCCTAAAACCTTGTCTCACACGATCCCAACAATGAATCAATTGTTGTAACAAAAATGAGTTCCCTCGAAGGGATGTACCCTCTTGATAAAACTTCAGGAGGCTAATATCCATTAAAAGGTTCTATGTTAGTTGTGAAAGAGGTTGACAAAACAACTCCCTCTCTCCCTCTCCCTAGCCTCCCACTCATGCACAAATGTGTGCATCTTGACATGTTATTGTCGTTCCTCCTTCTCCTCTCTTGTTTTTCCTCCTTCTCCTCTCATCGTCGTTTCCTTTGATTCACATAAAAATATTGTTAGGCACACGCACGCACACACACACACACACACATAAAATATATTTAAATTGTAAAAAAAATACATATATAAATGATGTGTGTATATATATATATATATATATATTTGCAAAAGAATCTTTAAAAGAAACTAGTGCACAAAAAACATAACATACGCCTTGAATAAAGTGCATCATATGAGACAAACATCACCGTTGTATGGTGTTGTTACTAATATGAATCAGTGCCATGTTTCTTGTCGCACCACTAAGTATTTTTGTGTTGCATCCCATAGGATGCTCTGCAATGGCTCAGTTCTTTTAATCGTGTTGGTTCAATGATTTTAACCACATTGGTTCATTTTGTTAGAAAAGGAACATCGCAATGCTAAAATTTATGGTGCACAGATCCATGGTGCCCTTTTTTAAACTGAAAGCATTGGTGTGTTGTTTATACCAAAGCACCAACATGATGTCTAGTTGTGCATTGTATTACTAATGCATCGTTAACGTGGCCTTATAGAAGGAGAACCATGATATTTACTTTTCAAAAAATGTCATGGTGCATACATTTAAACTTTATGCATTATTGCACCACAATTACTATCTCACCACCATGGATTGTAGTGGTGAGTATACCAAGTCAAAGAACTCTAATCGGTTATTATAAATTGACCCCAATGTCATTGTCTTTACAACACATGTGTGTTTGTTGGACTGATGGATACTGCTAGGTTAAATTTCATTATTTCATCTGAAGTGGTGTGATGTATTGCTATGAATGCACCACTACCATCGTGATAGTGGAGCACCAATGTTTTGTTCCATGATGCATTGTAAAGGATAGATCACTAGGAATGAGGCATTTAATGAGATTCCTTGCTATGCCAAGTCGAGCAATGCATGTCCTGGTGTTTCTATAAATAGTACCGATGTGTTTCTATAAATAATACCTACGTGTTTGGTTAAAATGGTTTCACCTATATGTTAAATTTTATAAATTCTTAAGTTGTCGATGCCTTTAATTAAGTGAAATGTATTGGTGCAGGTCGAAGTCAATTGTGTGTCGATTGTGGGAATTCTAAAGGATGCACCACTTTGTTTTTATAATTTATCATGGTGCTCTTGCTTGAACGACACCAATACATACATATATATAAGATGCAATGGTGACATTTCTCACCGTGAATTTAACATAGTATGCAACACTTTGCGTGATCCAAAAAATTTAGGCACACCACACAAAATTGGACAAAAAATTGAAAACAAATACCAAATTTCAACATAAATTCAAATTTTGATTAGATGAAAATGAAAATAGGAAGGTAATAAACAATTTACCTAGCCTATTATGTCCTAAGTAGGCATGGTTTCACTATTGAGAGAAAATTAAAATTCATGGTAATTTCCAAAATTTGGAAATGTGTGGAATCTATGAATGGAGCTATCCAAGTCAGTGTAGAGCACCGAAAACAGGGCATCTTAGGAAGGATAGTGAGCACCAATGCTTGCTTGATATTTTGGAAGCATGAAATGCACTATAACAAGGAAAATAATTTTGGTAACTTTTTATTTACCTAACCGTGGTGCGATTGAAAAAATTGAGGTGCATCAGTGTGTAATGTTCAATGACACCAATGTGATTTATTCAGTGGATGTAATTTTTATTATAAAGTATGGTGGTGATTTTGAGCATTAACAAACCGATTATTTATGTTTCGTGTATGCATTGGTGCAATTGGTTAAAATGGTTGCACCAATATGTTAAAACTTATAAATCATTAGGTTAGTGGTGCAGTTAATTAAGTGAAATGTACCCTAGTGTGGGTTGAATCCAATTATGCATCGGTTGGGGGGCATTATGAAGGACATACCTCTTTGTTTTATAATTTATCATGGTGCTCTTGCTTGAATGACATTGATGTGTAACTATATATGATACACACTAATGGAAGTTATCACTATGAATTGAACATAGTATGCACCACTTTGGGGTGAGCCGAAGCATTCGAGAGCACTGTGTAGAATTGCAAAAAATGTTGAAAAGAATGAAAAATTTTAAGCTAATTCAAATTTTGATTGGATGAAAATGAAAATAGGAAGGTAATAAAAAATTTACCTAGCCTCTTATGTCCTGAAGAGGCATGGTTTCATCATTGAGAGGAACTGAAAATTCATGGTAATTTCCAAAATTTGTAAATGTGTGGAATCTACCAATGGAGCTATCCAAGTTGGTGTAGATCTTTGAAAATAGTGTGTGTTAGGAAGAACAGTGAGCAATGGTGCTTTCTTAAGAGTTTTGAAGCACATGATGCACTGTAACAATGAAATTCGGTTTGGTAATTTTTTTTATTTACCCTACCACGGTGCTCCTGACAATAGTGAGGTGCACTAGTGCATCATGTTCAACGACAATGGTGTGATTTATTTAGTGTGTGTATTTTTTATTATAAAGGGTTTCATTTTCTTTTAACATTAATGAACCAATGTTTTATTTTTCATGTATGCATTGGTGCATATGGACCTTGAAGGAACTATTATCACAAAAACTTGTCAGGGTCTTGTGGGTTTGTGGTTTATACCCAGGTCTATAATTTTTCCCTGTCTCTCTCCTTCGCACATGCCCTAGCTTAAGTTTTTCCTTTCAGCTTGAAGTTTCTCCTCTGTACGCCTTCATCCATTTGGACGACCTGTTTTCCTTATCGTCTTACCAAAGAAGTCTCTGCCCTAAGATTTTTTTTTTTATTCTAAGGTTGATCACTTCCCTCTCCATTTTTGTCGCTTATCCTTTTTCTTTCTCTATCCCTCAGCCAATCATCCAATTATTTGTTTACATAGGTCATAGCCATAAGCATAAGTGAAACACTTAGAGAGGTTTGATATGGACTTGAATCACGAGAGCAAGCAATTTCAGTTTGGCAAAGGAAATTTCATTTCAAAGTTCAGAGATCAACAACAAATTATAAGCACGGGAATCAAGAGTTCAAAACGTTTTTGAAGTTATTTGTAAAAGATATTAATCCCAGAAACCCAACATCAGCAGGAGTTGTCAGATCTAGGAGAACGCATGGCACCAGATCCAAACCATGGAGAAAGTCATTTCGGGAAAACCAAAGTAAGGAGTGCACAAATTTCCTGAGTCCCGAAATGCCGATATTCATCCGGGCCATCCGATCCAGTGGGGATGTGTGGCACCTGATCCAAGAGGTCAAGTTTTCATTACTCTGAGGTTTGAGCATGGAGCATGACATAAAGTCGTGAAATGTGAAATCGCGAAGCACCTGGGAATTGGGCCTGTGGTCACAACCCACATTCATATGGAAAGAGAGGCTATGAAGAAGGGCATGCGCCTATTGGGCAGTTAGAGACTAAGTTTATTTGGGGAGATGATCGTGTCCATCAAATTCGAAGTAGGTCTGACTGTCGATCCAGATGGGCCATTTCACAAGATCAAGTATCGAGATATTTGGAATCAAGTGGAGTGAAGATTCCCGAAATGCGAAGTCCCAAAATTTCATGAAGAGAAGCCCCAGGTCATGACCCGAGGTCATATGAAGTGATGGAGAGGAACCATTCTAGAAGCCGAAGGTGCCCATATTTTCATAGGGGAAGATCTACGTGGTCTCAAGGCGCCAGGATTGACTTGAAGGAGTCATGAATGTCTCTTGGAGAATTCATGGGTGTCAAGTTTCATCCCGATCCCAATGAAAGTAATTAATGGAAATGGAGAAGGTGGTTGAAACCTCGTTTCACCCCATAAATGGAAAGCATGGAAAATATTTTCGTGGAGGCAAACTTTCAACCCAAAGTTCCCCTATCAACGAATTCTCCTGCAAAGCCTATACCGGTCTGAGATCACATCTGACAAAAGAATGCAAGAGTAGACTGGGAGAAGAGGTGTAGATGAAAAACTTTGATTGCAGTAGCCAAGTCACACTCCCGGTGATGGTAAGTTGTTCCGAGTATAAATACTCAGTTTTGATATTTTTTTAAGGTCGACGGTAGAACAAAGCTCCTGATTTGTAAAGTTTTAATGAACACTCTAGTTCTCTAGTTATGCTTTGTAATCTGAGATTTCTTGTTTAACGACAGTCAAATTTATTTCTCCCTCTTGTTTTCCTCTGATACTAAAAGAGTTCATGATTGAATTATTCACTTGAATTATTGTGACTACATTATGATGGAAGTTTGATTATAATGATGATATAATTCCTTTCAGTTCCTTTGAGATTTGAATTCAAGAATATCTCATGTTTAAGTTTTTCCTCCTGGGATGCTGGAAGACCTGATGTCTTCGACAGAAATATACATTTTCTCGCCAAATTATTCCTCCTACTCACCCTTACTACAACCTACTGACTGAAATTAAACCAAGACCTCACCTACTTGTGCATACCGGTCCAATTTTTGAGTTAAGATGATATTTTCTTGATATTGCACCCATTTGACCCTCTTATAACCAACCCGTGACATAAAACTGATGGGTAATCAACTTACCTCTACCACAATCTAGAGGTGACTTCCAGTGCTAAGATTTCTAGCGCCATTTTCTGGGATGAATTGAAGAAAATTCTCGGAATAGAACGAAAAAGAAGCTTTTGATTCTGAAGGTGCATCATATATCAGAAGCATTGAAGATTGCAACTGTGCACCTAGCGACTCCATTGTTATGAATCCACTATTTCAGCTGACCCAAAGAGGATTATTTAAGAGCAGGAAATCTTTCTTAGAAGGTTTTTTTGCTTCTTTCACGGATTGAAAATATCTCTGGGAGAACGATTATGACCAGATCTGGTCTTTGATAGTGAACAAAGACTAGAAAATTTCAAGCTAGGAATCATTCACCTGATGAATCCATAATTAAAGAGCCCGATGGCGAATCCACTGGTTTGAAATGGAAAAGATCTTAGCTCAGAGGTTTTCTTTCTGTAATTTTTCAAAAATAGTTGGTTTCCCTAACCCACTACCTAGTAGAGATGAATGGGAAATTAGCCTTCCTAAATTTCAAGGAGAAGAGTGGGAAGTACCAGCTAAACATTTGTTGAACTTTCATGTTTTTATTCATCGAGTTCATATCGTGCATGAATATGTTCAAATTAATCTTTTCAAGTATTCATTATATGGGATTGCTCATGATTAGTGTCAATATCTTCCTATTGCAAGCATCATCTCTTTGACAAGTTTTCATGCAACTTTCAATTCGTTTTAGTAAAGATCATTTTTCAGCTGAGTATCTTTATAAAAATTGTTGTGATGAGTTTTCTTTGCTTTATAAAGATTCTTCTTATCACAAATACCATATTCATGATGAAGCTGTTATTGTGGAAGAAAGCATTTTCCATGAAGAGCATGAGGTGTTGGATGATATTCATTATGATATAAATAATATAGAAACGTCTAGCATCATATCAGACATCCTTGTTGTTTTAAGCATTCATGAAGATCAACATGTCTCTTATGAATATCCGAATTTCGAAGAGCAAGTGTATTCTAGAGAAGATTTTTCTCTTGACTATGAAGCTAAGATAGATGAAAAGATAGCAACAAAATCTAGGGAAGATTCCTCTATGTTGTTTCCTAGTTTTTAAGAGTCGAAGGTAGAGTTTGTTTGTTTCTAATATAAAGGAGATGCAAAGGATATCCTAGTCCTTGAAACATATGTTCTTGGTATCCCTACTTATGAAGAAGAAGTGATTTCAGATACTGGCCAAGAAAAAACAACTTGCGATGGATATCTGAGTGAAGATGATGAATATAATAGATTTCCCACGGGTCATGTTTATGATGATTATGACTTTGAACCTTGGGAGAGCCATAAAAACAAGAGGGAGAGCCAAATGAGCAGTTTATATCCTTCCCTGAGCCTATGAGTGAGCAACCATCACCTAGGATCATTCATCCTACATCAACCGTTCACTCACCTGCACTTGCTAGAGACATTCAGCTGTGTGTGAACAACCGTGGGAAAGAGCATGTTTTATACCACCAGCCCAATAAGTTTTCTCCCTCATTCTATGAGCCTATAGGGGAATACATGGAGTTGCTTTTCCTCCATGATTTAAAGCCTCCAAGTGTTATCCCACCATTTCCATCTTGAGGAAAGATGAAGGATGTAATCATCCTTCTATCACAGTTGCATCATCTTCTATAAATCACTTACAGAGAAAAAGAGCTTCCAGTTAGGAAGTTACTTGAATGGCTATGGTGGAAGTTTTCTTTCACCTAGCACTTTGTAAAAATAAATTAGTCTAGGAATGTACATAAATAATCTCCTCCTGGAGCCCATGTATCTTTCTTTCATTTTTAAGATAATTTGCTTGTCGGCCTTTAATCCTCAGCAGGATGTTTTTTTAGCATGACTCCATACACCAATGCATAAGGTAACTGGAACTGCTTGTTCTTGGCAGCTCGCAGGGAGCATGCCATCCCCTGTGGAGCCAAATGTTATCACATAAACTTATCAGGGTCTTGTGGGTTTGTGGTTTCTACCCAAGTCTATAATTTTTCCCTATCTCTCTCCTTTGCACATGCCCTAGCTTAAGTTTTTCCTTTCGTCTTGAAGTTTCTCTTCTGTTCACCTTCATCCATTTGTATGGCCTTGTTTACTTGTCATCTTACATAAGAATTCTTGGCCTTAATATTTTATGTTTTATTATAAGTTTGATCACTTCCCTCTCCACTTCTTTTGCCAATCCTTTTGCTTTCCCCATCCCTCAGCTAGTCATCTAAGTACTTGTTTACAGAGGTCATAGCCATAAGAACAAGCAAAACACTTAGAGCATTCTGATATGGACCTTAATCAAGCGAGAGAGATATTTTAGTTTGGCGGAGGATATTTCATTTCAAAGTTCAAAGATAAACGGAAAATTATAAGTGCGGGAATCGGGAGTTCATAATGTTGTTGAAGCTATTTGTAAAATATATGAATCTTTGAAATCCAAAATTAGTAGTGGTCATTCGATCTAGTAGGACGCGTGGCACCAGATTCAAACCATAGATAAAGTCATTTCGAGAAAACCAAAGTAAGGAGTACACAGATTTCCCGAGTCCCAAAATGTTGAGGTCCCGAAATGTTGATATTCATCTGGGTCATACGATCCAGTAGGGACGCGTGGCACCTGATCTGAGATGTCGCAATTTCATGACTCTGAGGTTTGAGCATGGAGAATGATATGAATTCGTGAAATGTGAAATCACAAAGCACTTGGGAATTGGGCTCGTGGTCACAACCCACAGTCATATGGAAAGAAGGGCTATAAAGAAGGGCATGTGCCTATTGGGTGGTTGGTGACTAAGGTTATTTTGGGAGACAATCATGGACGTCAAATTAGAAGTAGGTCCAATCATCAATCTGGATGGGCTATTTTTCAAGTTCAAGTATCGGGATATTTGGAATCAAGTGGAGTGAATATTTCTGAAATGAGAAGTCTCGAAATTTCATGAAGAGAAGCCCTAGGTCATGACCCGAGGTCACATGAAGTGATGGAGAGGAGCCACTCCATAAGCCGAGGCACCCATATTTTCACAGGGGAAGATATACGTGGTATCAAGGCGTCGGGATTGACTTGAAGGAGTCGTGAACCTGTACTGGAGCATTCATGGGTGTCAGGTTTCATCCTGATCCCGATGAAAGTAGTTAATGGAAATGGAGAAGGTGGTTGAAAACCCGTTTCACCCCATAAATGGAAAGCATGGAAAATATGGTTGTTGAGGCAAACTGTCAACCCAAATTTCCCCTATCAATGAGTTCTCCTGCAAAGCCCATACTGGTCTGAGATCGTGTATGATAGAAGAATGCAGGTGTAGACTGACATAACAGGTATAGACACAAATCTTTGATTAGAGTATCTAGGTCACATTCCTGGTGATGGCAAGTTGTTGTGAGTATAAATACCCAGTTTTGATATTTTGTTAAGGTCAATGGTAGAGCAAAGCTCTCAATTTGTAAAGTTTTAATGAACACTCTGGTTCTCTAGTTATGCTTTGTAATCTAAGATTTATTGTTTAACAAAATTCACCTTTCTTTCTCCCTCTTGTTTTTTTCTAATACTGAAAGAGTTCATGATTGAATGATTCACTTGAATTATTGTGGCTGCATTATGATCAAAGTTTGATTATAGTGTTGTTTTAATTCCTTTCAGTTCCTTTGAGATTTGAATTCAAGAAGATCTTTTGTTTAAGTTTTTCCTCCTGTGTTGCTGGAAGACCTGATGTATTCAGCAAAACTCTACATTTTCTCACCAAAGTCTTCCTCTTACTCACCCTTACTACAAATTACTGACTGAAATTAAACAAAGACTTCACCTGCTTGTGCATACTAGTCCAGTTTTATGAGTTAAGACGATATTTTCTTGCGACCATTTGACCCTCTTATAACCAACCTGTGACATAAAACTGATGCATACTGGGCTTACCTATGCTGTAATCTAGAGGTGACTTCTGGTACTAACAGTCACACCGATAAAACAACCTCTACAAAAACCTCAAGTTGCTCACCTTTTCTAAAAACCTCCACTATAAATAAAGAAAGTATAGATTTTTCAAGGAGATTTGGTAAAAACCTTCATAATAAAGTGTTCTCCTTGTAATGAAACGAACAATTTCTTAGTTTTAAAAACAATTGATGCTCCCTTAATTCATGCAGCACTAATATCAATTGTTTCTCATGCTTCCCCTATATCTTGGTGTATATGAGAATATCATCCAAGAAAACAATCAGAAACTTGACTCTGAACACTCCATTCATCAAGCACAAAAAATATATTGTGCATTTGAAAACCCAAATGGCACCACTCCAAACTCATAATGGCCATATCTTGTCTTGAATATTGTCTTGAGGGCATCTTCTTCTTTGATTCTCATCTAGTGATATCCTGACCTTGGGTCAATCATGGAAAGTATTCTTGCACCTTTCAGTTGATCAAAAATAACATCAACTCTTGGTAAATGATATTTGTTCTTTATGGTAACCTTATTCAGTTGAATGAAATCAATGCATAGCCTTGGAGTTCCATCCTTTTCTTCACAAATAGCACTAGGGCACCCCAAGGTGAGACACTTGGGTGTATATACCCCTTCTTCAAGAGTTCTTCAAGCTATATTTGTAATTCATTTAGCTTACGTGTGCTCAACATATAAGGAGTGTTGGAAACTAGGGAAACTCTAGGAATCAAGTCAATAGACAAATCCATGTATCTCTTAGGTGGAAAACTTGGTATCTCACCAAATACATCTTCAAATTCCCTCAAGACTGCATAATTCTCAATTTTTGTCACCTTAGCTTTGGCTTCTTGTTCCATATGAGTTGCATATATTGGACATCCTTTCCTAAAGCTTCTTCTTAGCTACAAGGTTGAACTTTTTTTTATTGATATTGGCCTTGCAATACCTTGAAATATTCTCAATTTCCATTACTCATCAAGGCATGTGAAATCCTTGTTGTACAAATCTAGTATAGCATGATGTTTTTCCAACAAATACATACCAATCAAACAATCATATGAACCAAGTGGTATGATCTTGAAATCTACTTTAGTGATAACTCCATTCATATCCATTGGGAAATCTTTGATGAGCTCATTGATTCTTCTCTTAGTTCCCGTGGATAACTAAACCAAACAAGACTTTCCATTCTTTCATCTCTTCAATTTAAATATTTTAAATATATTGGATTAATATAGATAAGAATAGCTCCTAAATCAATCAAAATAGTTATTGGTTGATTATTAATTTTACCTTATACTTCAATGATGTGAGATTGGTAGTCTGCTTATTTGTTATCCAAGCCTACATAGCTCCTTGGCATTCTCTTTCACATTTCTTCCATTGTATCAGTGTCTTTAATGTTGTGAACATCGCTTGTCCTCTCTCCCTTGTGAGGACAATCCTTGTACATGCGATCTCCCTCACAAACCCAGCAATTTATGGGCTGCTTCCTTGGAATTTTCCCCAAAGAATATGACATCTTTGGTTCATTTTGATATTTTTTTATTTGCTGATATTATTGTGAGTTTTTCTTGAAAAATGTTGGCTTGAATCCCTTCTTCTTATCATCCCAATCCTTTTGAAAACATGGGCTTCCTTTGTTTTGTTCATAAAAATATTTATATTTTATTATGGCTTCCTCTAAGGTCTTGGGCTCATGAAATTGAATTTTATCCCTATAAAAATATGGCATTCGACTTAAGAATCTTTGAATTCTCACTTTCTCATCCTTGATGAAACCCACATACCTCAAAAGTTCCAAGAATTTATTTTCATATTCTTCCATGGTCATGTTTCCAGGATTGAGCTCAAATAACTCGTGCATATTAGTATCATAGTAATGTTCTAACAAGTACTATTTCTAAAATCACTTCATGATATCCTTCCAAAAAACAATTTTATAATCCAAATGTGATGATGCAACACACAACTCTCAACCCGCGGGTCGGAAGGTCACATACATAGGATCGTTCTTCTCTCCTTGGCCCGAAGAGATCTCGACAATGGATCTTCTATTTCCTTTTCGGGAAATCTACACCCACAACTAACTTCGAGAAATCTCCCCTTTCTACCTCGGGAGGTCGAACTTCACACCTCCGCGAATCCGGTGGTCAAGCGCGTTATTTCCAGTCTTCGAAACCCAAAAATAGTCAACGCTGACTTTTCTTGTTTCTCCTTCGGAGTTCTCCCTATCACGGTTTTTGTGGTCACGATGTCGAGCGACTCATCTCCTCGACTCCCGAAACCCGATTTGTCGAAACGCCGATGCATCTGTAGGGTCGACCTTTCAACGCCGCTTTACTCTATCAGGACTTCGGACTTCACAATATCATGAATCCTAATGAAAGAGACTCGGATATTTACCCCACGAACACTGAAATGATCAATGAAGTTGACTCCATGTTGGTAGTGCGCCACCTATCCGCCTTGCTGACTCCTTTGGCCCTACACCGTCCTTTTAGCCTTCGGGACTTCGTGTTTCATGATATCGCGATTCCCGTAGCAAAGTTTACAAGACTTCCACCTACGAAAGCCTGAAATAGGAATCCGCTTGCAAATCCAATGACCCTTATGACTTGGATCTACGGTCCTACTCCTCCTGAGCTTAGAACCTTTCGACACTCTCATCGTAACTCCCCTGCTCCTCTGCGATATTTAATGGTTCATGGGACTTTGTGAATTCTCCACAGAGAATTTCGACCATTTGTTCTTTCCTCTCTCAAGGATGTTTGCACAAACTAAAAAAGGTATCTCTCTCGGCGGAACTCATCCTCCTGCGGTCCCTCGTCACTAAAACTTTCTAAGGTTCTTGAATGCTTTCCTTCCTTTGACCCCTTCAAAGGTTGAAATCCTTCTGAGCTTTCCATGACTCTGCATCTTTTAGAAAAACCCTTGCATGCACTCCTTGTGGCAGAATTTCAAACACTTCCAAGTGTTGAAATCCTTCGACTCTACGCACACCTACACCAACAGTCTCTCAGTGCTTCACTCAAATTCGAAACTCTGAGACTTTAATCGACCTATGCACCCCTTGCACGGATCCTATGCCCAACTGCACTTCTATGTAAATGGGAACAAAATCTATCTCTCCCGAGCTTTCAGAGACAAACCTTTGAACACCTTGTCGATGCACTCTTTGCGAACAATTCAACTACACTCCTTGCAGGAAATATTTCTCAGATAGAGAAACAATTGAAACTCATTCCTTTTCCCTTTCCTCTCAAATTTCAAACATTGAACAAGAAATCATTCATACATAGCATAAAAGAAAATGTACAACAGAAAGAGTGAAATAACCATGAGCACAACATTTAACATACATACATAGAGAACAAACACGACGTCATGAATTTGAATTAAAGCTTTCTCTATTAATTCAAATCTTTGTACATGGGTGTTTTCATACAGATCTCTGCTTCTCCTCTATTCTCTTCACACTCTTCACCATATTGTTACAATACAGAAATGAGGGTGTCTATATTCCGTTTCCCTCTCTCAGTCTGAAAAACTATCTAATCTAGAATTGAATTCTATCTACTTGCATTAACTACCATAAATGCTTTCTACCTACTAAGGACGAGAGCAGATCACTCAAGGTCCGATTACATTATACAAGTGTACTTCTTCTTAATGGCTTCATTTAAGATTGCGCAATAATTTCAAGGCAATTTCAAAACTTTTGTTGGGTGTTTGTCCAGCTGTCTTTGGACTCCGCATTGGCTTGCTTGAGATGCTCCTGCATCATACTCCCTCGCTTGAAAATTTTCATGGGCTCCTGTCCATGAGCTCACACACTGTGTGTTCATGCCTCTAGATTTCTGCTTCATTCTCCCAGCTGGCATCTTCAACTGGATGGCCTTTCCACTTGACCAAATATTCAAAGTATTACTTCTGCCTGGTCTTCTTGCTAACCCTTTTGTCCAGTATGCACTCCATCTACGGCTTCTCTGGAACTGACATCTTCTTTGTCCACTACACCTCTGGAAACTCATTTCCTGTCCCTACTTCCTTAGATTTATATGGGTACAAATCTGAGATATTGAATATCGGGGAAATTCTGATTCCATCGAGTAATTCAATCTCGTAAGCATTCGCCCCAAATTTCTTCAAGACCTTATATGGTCTGATTTTCTTCATCTTTAGTTTGTTATATGTTCCTCTCGGGAACCTTTCCTTTCTCAAATGTGCCAGAATCAAATCACTAACCTCAAATTGAAGTTGTCTCCTGTGTTGATCTGCTCTACGTTTATATTCCCGGCTTGAATTCTACAATCTCTCCTTCACCTGGTTGTGAAGTTCTTTCATCGCCTCTGCAAAATCTTCTGCACTAGCGCTCCTAGTTGCATTATGTTCTGAATCTCTTAGTTTAGAAATTCCTCTCGGATGCATGCCATAGACAATCTGGAACAGACTCTGCCCTGTGCTTCTGTTAACTGAGTTGTTATAAGCAAATTCCGCCTGTGGTAATATGTTGTCTCACTAGCTGTGGTGTTCTGTCACCAGGATTCTCAGCAAGTCTCCCAGACTTCTGTTCACCACCTCTGTCTATCCATCCATCTGAGGATGATAAGATGAACTAAATGATAATTTAGTTCCCACCTTCTTCCATAAGGTCCTCGAGAAGTTCCCTATGAACTTGGTGTCTCGATCTGAAACTATACTCCTTGGTAAGTCGTGAAGTCAAATGACTTCTTTGAAAAACAGATTCGCAATGTGAGTTGCGTCACTGGTTTTCTGACATGGAATGAAGTGTGCCATCTTGGAAAACCTATCCACCACCACAAATATTGAGTCAAAACCTCTTTGTGTTCTTGGAAAACCCAATATGAAATCCATGTTGATTGCATCCCACGGCCTCTCAGGTATGGGCAATGGTTGATAAAACCCTGCATTCTGCTTCCTTCCCTTCGAATGCTGGAAAATTATACATCTGTCCATGAATCGTTTGATGTCTTCTCGCATTCCCGGCCAAAAATATGACTCATTCAACTTTGCGAACATCTTGTTGTGACCAAAATGTACTACCAATCCTCCACTGTGTTTCTGCTTCAACAAATTCTCCGTCATGGAGCATTTCAGAATACACAACTGATTACCTTTAAATAGTAATCCTTCCTCGATCATGTATTCTTTCCATTGGCTTCTATCTCTGAGAATTGGATTCTCAACTGCTTCATACGCCTCCTTAAAATCCTGATCATCTGCGTACATGTTCCTGATATCATCAAAACCTAATGTTTTGACTTTGAACTCTTGCAATAGAAAACACTTCCTGCTCAAAGCATCAACAACTTTGTTAGTAGTACCTGAAATATGTTTAATCAAAAAAGTGAAATTTTTCATATATTCAACCCATTTGACATGTCTCTGATTCAACTTTTCCTATTGAGTCACAAACTACAATGCATGATTTTCACTATACAAGACAAACTCTTTCGGGATCAAGTAGTGTCTCCATTTCTTCAATGCCTGGATAATAGCATAAAACTCCTTGTCATAAGTGGAGTATTTCACTTTCTCTTCATTCATCTTCTCACTGAAATATGCTATCAGCATGTCCTCCTGACTCAAGGATGCCCCTATTGCAAATCCACTTGCATTGCATTTCACTTGAAATGTCTTTTGGAAATCTGGCAACACCAAAATTGGTTGTTCCGTAATCTTCCTCTTCAACAGATTAAAATTATTCTCAGCCTCTTCTGTCCAGTGAAAAGACTTGTGTCTTTTCTTCACTGTGTCCATCATCGGTGCACTAATTTCACTGAAATTCCTAATGAAGTTTTGGTAGAAACTAGCTAATCCGTGAAAACTTATCACCTCAAAGATATTCTTCGATGATGGCCAATTCTTGATTACCTCCACCTTATCTAGATCCATCCTCAACTCATCTGCAGAAATAACAAATCCCAAGTAAATGAGCTCTGTCTTCATGAATGAGGATTTCTTCATGTTTATCAACAACTTCTCCTGCTGTAACCTCCAAATCACTGTAGCCAAATGCTTCAAATGCTCTTCCAGTGTTTTACTGAAAACCAGTATGTCATCTAAATACACAATGCCAAATTTTCCGATGAACTCCCTCAGAACTTCGTTCATCAACCTCATGAAGGTACTCGGTGCATTTGTTAAGACAAACGACATAACAAGCCATTCATACAACCCTTC
>SNQJ01S0065895.1:11960-22599 GCA_010110895.2 Picea sitchensis | reverse complement strand
TTATATCACTGTAATAAGTTTTAGTAGCAAAGATTGATATTTCAGGGTGGTAGGGAGGTTCTAGGGAGGACTATTGTCCTCAAAGGTTCAAGTGGGTTCTTGAACACAGGGAGTTGTAGCTTCCATCTGGTTATAGCCAGAGAAACTAGGGTGGTAGGGTGATGCAAGGGAGAACATTGGTTCTCTGATATACGGGTCGGTGCCTGTGTAACTGGAAGTTGGTGCTTCCATCCATTTGTTGCTGGAACTCTTAGGAAGTTGGTGCTTCCATCCAGTTGGTGCTGGAACTCTTAGGGAGTTGGTGCTTCCTTCTAGTGGGTTCTAGAGAAACCAGGGAGTTGGTGCTTCCTTCTAGTGGGTGCTAGAGAAACCAGGGAGTCGGTGCTTCCTTCTAGTGGGTGCTAGAGAAACCAGGGAGTCGATGCTTCCTTATAGTGGGTGCTAGAGAATCCAGAGAGTTGGTGCTCTCAACAAGTAGAAGCTTGCAAAACAGAGGTTGTAGCCTCATTATGAGTTGGTGCTCATAAGTATGATAATGTATAGAATGTAAAGATTACTTATCATATAAATAAGAAGAGGTTTTTACCCTTTATGGGTTTCCTCAAGAAATATTTGTCTTTGTGTTTCTCATATGTGTGAATGATGTTGAATGTTCTATTGCTTACTTCCCTGCATTATTGTGATTTTCATTGAGTGCTCTATAAAGAGTTTAAAATAAGCATAATTGTTTGAGCACAGTAACATCTGATTCACCTGCCCCTCTCAGTTGTCCAACATGATGGATTGTGGGCCCAAAAGTAGTTTGAATCCAAACCACCTCTGAGCGTTCCCATAATTACATGTTTATATGGCATCCTATATGAGAAAACCAAGTGGTCGCACCCCTGAGCATTAAGCCTCGTTCAATCTCAAAGGAAAAGTAGTTAATGGAAGGTAGGTTTGGTGGTTAAAACCTCATCTCACCCCATAAATGGAAGGCATGGAAGACCTGACCATGGGGATTGAACTGTCAGCCCATGGTACCCCTGCTAGCAGATTTCCCTGTAAACCCATGCTGATCTGAGCTCGTGTTTGACAATGGAATGCATGGTCAGTCTGACAAAAGAAGTCACCAATGAAAAGCTTTGATTGTAGTGATCTGATCACACTCCTAATAGTCGGGGAATGTTCTGAGTATAAAGAGACAGTTCCTATATTTTGTTAGGGTGGTCAACTTGTTGAGCAGAGCTCCCTATTTTGTAATGTTTTGATGTCAGAACTGTTCTCTGGTTATGTATCATATTTGAGACTTTCAGATTAATAGAAGTCAACCTATTTTCATATCTTTGTAAAAACTATGCTAAAACACTTGGGCATGGAGAATCCATTGGAGGGTTGTTATGCTATTGTAATGTAGGTTTGTTTGCAGTGTTATCACGACCAGTTTTAATCAGCTTCCTTGTGATCTTTTCCCCTCTTACACTGAATGGCTCGGGCATGGAGGATCCATTCGAGACATTGCAACTGCATGGTGATGTAGTTTTGATCATTGTGTTGTTGTGACTATGTAGTTTGGACATATTTCAGTTTCTGAAGCTTGAGCTTAAGAGTGATATTGAGTCTGAGTTTTTCTTCTCCAAGCTTCTTGAAGGCCTAATGCCCATAATGGTCTTGTCCACCTTTCTTACTGAGTCTTCCCTCTACTCACACTTAAAATAAATTCACTGAATGAAGTTAGTTATGGTCCTCACTTCTCTGTGCATTTCTTGTCCAGTTCTATGTTGAACATCATTCATATATTGATTTTTGTCCACTGACCTCCACTCATATAAACCAAACATCCACCAAAAAATATGATGGGTACTGGGCTCATCCTCCTGTAATTTGGGGATATGCATTTTATGGAAAACTAAATAAAATATGGCTAGTGGCCCTCACTGACAATTTTATGCCCCTCAACACTGCAGAATTAAACCTGATATTTCATCTTAGTTGAAGTTAATATTCTATTGTTGTGTCCAAAACAATTTTTGGCTCAAAACTTGTTTCTTTTTTAAAACAACAGGCCATCATTTGATGACATGGAATCCTTGTTAATATAGAGTGAAACATGTTTGTTGACATGGAAGTCGCGTGCTACATGGCATGTCCCACATATTCCATGTCTTCTACTTTTACATCTAGGTTCCCCATCACCCTCCGAGCTTCTTCCTTTTCCTCCTTCTTGTTTCCTCTTTCTCTCTCCACTTTACTTTATTGAATTTGTGGCCCACCTACACCTTTTTCCTTTTCCACCTCGTGGCATGATTCTAGATGTTGATTTTATGTCACAGAACTCAAATGTTTTAGATCACATTTTGGAAAGAAAATTGCTTGATCAATAATGAAAGAATTTTCCTTTGAACGATCAAATGGTGAATATTGATCTAATCTTATGGCTGAAATTTAGTTTGGAGATGGAACTAATTAAAGGATAAGGATTTCCTCCACTTCAAAATATCCAATGACCAATATTCATTCCAATTAATGATGGATATTGGGCTTTGAATACAAATATGATCAACCCTTACGAGGTTTTTTTCTCTTGAATCATCCAATGACTTCCATTTATCATGATCAATGATGGAGATTTAACTCAAATTCAAAAATAATCACTCATTAATGAAATGAATTATTCCTGAGAAATATAATAGCTATCACTCATTGTGATAAACAATGGATATTATGTCTCAAGTCCAAACATGATCAACCCTCAATGAGATATTTTCCACCCAAGACATCTAACAATGGAAGTTTATCTGATTTGATAGTCTAAAACTTCTTTCGAGTTGAAAGTGATCAATTGTTAGCAACGATATTTGCATCTGAAATATCTAATGGATGATGCTCATTGTGATCAACAACTCAGATTCACTTCGGGGATAAATATCTGTAGATGATAGTAAATAAATTGGTGCCTCAAATATCTAATGATGAAGTATGATTTGATCATATGATCAATATCTAATTTGGGACTGAAAGTGCTCTCCCATTAGAGACAAACTTGCACCCTAATTAAATATTTGGATGACATGTGTCTGCCATTTCCAACTCGGATTCCCTTGATGCTTCCACATCACCCAATCATTCACATCATCAGGAAACCCCAAATTTCTCAATTCATAATTTTCAAAAGTTTCCAATTTATCAAAAATGCCTATTTTTACATTTTTTCCTTTTGCCATGAAATTTGCAATATTTTCTTTGTAATTGTCCTACTACGTCACCAAGTCTGAACCCGTGACAATCAATTCAATTCACATACCCTTCAAATTGACATTCATAATACCTTCATGTTCTGGATTGCACCCAAAATTTGGGAATTTTGCCAATTTAAAAAAAGTATTCAAATTTACATAGGTGTTATAACCCTAATTTGCACCAGATATGTTTACCTGGCATCAGGCCATCTCAGATTCCTTCTTTGCAAAAACTCTACTGAAAAACTCTTCTTAAAAAACCCCTTTATAAAGGCCCACATGCCCTGCTCCATTACTGTGTGCGTGTACACGCTAGCTTCCCCAATACAGCCCACGTGTACCTACAAAAGCACAGAAAAAGGAAAGTTGCTGACGGAACACACAACTTTGGATAAGTTAACTAAACTTTTCAGCCATGCATGGCCGGTCATTCGATGAAATACCTAGATCCTTCTAGACTATAAAAGAAGGGGTAGGGGTCCCATTTGAAAGGAGGAAAATCATAGTAAAGAGACTATACCCAATTGAGCATTCCCCTTGTCCCAACCTTTAGCCATCCTTGTGCAAAGAGAAGTATAGAGAAAAGAAATTGGAGGACAATTGAAGAGGAGCCCAGGACCAGCTTCAAGGAGCAGTGTTAATCACACATTGTAAGTTTACTCTTATGAAGATTAATACAAAAAGAATACTTTTCACATCCCGCCATATCATGTGTTCAAGTTGAATGTTTCTTTTATGATATTGTCACAACTAACCCAACAATTAGTATACGAAATATATGTTCGCAGATTTTTTTTTGTTCATGTGTGAATGTAGGCCATCTTTGGGAGGAGGCTTGCAATCAAAGAGCGAGTGAAAGTAAAGGGATCGAAATCAAACAAAGGAATTAAGGTAGAGTTACCGAATCTCATTTACACCTTTGTTTTGCATGAATGTGAGGTTTTGTGTTGGGAAAATAGGAAAGGGTAGAGGCCTTTGAAATGGTCATTTTCTGCATGCATGATTAGAGCCCTTAAATGCTAAGTCCGTAGGACGAATTCCTAGCCACAAAAAAATTGGCGACTATACTGGGGACCTCTAGGGTTTTCTGGGAGTCTTTTTGGGTATTTAGAAAAAAAACAATTGGTTTCATTCCTTATTTTTAAAGTTTCTGCAAAAGTCTGAGCTAACAGAGATTCTGGTCTTCCATACCAGCTATCTCTATTTCTTTTCTTTGCTGCATTTTTTTTACGGAACCCACAGAGGTACACACAACCTGTATAAGGCATGCACACATGTTCCTGCGCCCTACCTTGACACAACCCGCTTATACACGCTAGCTGATGAAGTGTCAGTCGTGTGTATGATTTCAAAAGATTTCTTTTAGAGAGGCAGTCATCCTCTCCCCTGTCAGAAGTGATCCTTCTCAGGGGTTTTCTGGAACTCATTTTGGGCTTCGTGTTTGTAGTTTTATAGCTTACATTCCACCTCAGATTGGTTTTGTTCTATGAAATTTTTCTTGAATTGTTGTCTTTTTTCTGACAAAGTAAGTTTCTGAGTCTTCAAGAGATTCTAGTTCTCAAATATCAGTAGTCTCTACCAATGCTTGATTCCTTGTATTTTCATTTTTGAAGAGTTTTAGAAGTACACATGGCCTGCATAAGGTTTGCAAGTGTGTACACGCACCCTGACTTTACACAGCTCACGTGCACACAATGCTTGTTGAACCATCAACATCATGCCTGTGGAGAATTTTTTTTGTTTAAGGAGAGGCAGTCATCCTTTTCTTTGACAAGATTTTATACCTCTCAGGTTTTTTGGTCTCTATCATAGCGGTCAGTAACTTAGGTTTGATCACAACAATAGATTTCTTGTTCATTCAGAAGTTTTCCTCAATTTTTTCCTTTTATAGGGTTTTTAGACAAGTGTGAGAGTCCATTTTAATATGCTTGTGTGTTATTTTTAAAGTGACTCTTTGCGATCTACGCTTAGGCCATAAGTTTTCTTGGTCTTTACTTATCGATATTTTTCCCTTTTTTTCTTTGTGAGCATTCAAATAAAAAAAAAATATTTTATTACCTTGTTTGGTTAAGTAGTTATTGGTTTGCATTAATAACCAGGAAAAGTTTTTCTTTTATAAGTTCTTGGCTTTTTACTTAGGACAATAAGTAGCTCGTAGTCGAGAGGAATCATGTTTTGAGTTTGTTGTTCAAATATCTTGGAAAAAAATTTAGTTTGAAAAGTTGATTAAGAATTGTGTCAAGAAGAAGTTCTTTTGTTTCCATCTTTCTGTTTATTTTTCTTTCATATCTAAAACATCATTATTTTCACTTTCATAACCTTTGAATTAAGAGCAGCCATAAAAAATTAATGATTAATTAAAATCAAGTAGAATTTATGTTTGTAGGGTCCATCAATTAGTTTAGGCTAGAGCCTTGATTTATGTTGGAGAGGAAACTCTTCAAGGTTGCAAAACATATATAAGAGTATGTGCTAGGGAGTGTTAAAAGTCCAGTATCATGAAAGTTATCTAGGATCGCCCTCTAACACAGGGTATAAACACGAGGTTGTGTGTAGAAAGGTAGCAGAGATAACCCCTCCAAAGTGGGACCAATCATAGTGGAGAACAAATATAGAGGGCTTATCTTGGGATTTCGTCGATTGCATTTTCCACGGAGCTTCATGGGTCTCGAATCCATTCGAGGTCCTCAGTTTTCTTCCATACCACTTGCTTTCTATACCCTTGATAGGTTTCAGGCTCAATAACCTACTCATTGTGGTCTACCCAACTGTCGACTGTACCCACCTGGTGACTGTTCGCGCACTGGCAACCTAGTTGCCTATCTTTTTTAGAGACATACACAGGTGACGGCGGAGGTATACTGTGGTACTTGGGACAGACATCAATCCATTATTTGAAAAGTATACCCAAAGGGTGCTTTCGTTTTCGATATGCACTTGCACCGGTAAGTTGCTCTAGTGTTGGTTGTTGTAACTGTTCTTCCAACTAGTTTAGTGTTTGCTTGTTATATCTTGTAGGATCTTTTTCCTAGTGCATGTTGTTTTTGAATGAATAGAAAGACTTAGTGTGTCTTTTATCTTCTCACATAGTGGAGGATCATGAGCTCCGCCAGTCACAAAGGCTTCTTGGCCTACCACCTATTACACTGGAGCCACCCCTGCCACCATTAAGGCGAAAGCTCGACCAACAAGGGTCTTTTGAAGAGATCGGGTCACAGGAAACTGTGCCCGACCAACATCCAGAGGAACCAACTCTTTTAGACCTTGGAGTGGAAGCTCTCGGTCGACTTGAAACTCCAACCAGATATTTCGATGCCCATCATCGTACAGATTTATCCTTACGGGTGCCAGATAGTGTCACACACAACAATGGAAACAAATACTGTCACTTCTTCTGGGAATTCTTCTATTCCCACTACGACTGTCACCACAGTGGGTGCTCCACATCCTAACCCACCGTCATCGATCCAATCCACCATGGTCTCGACTACCTCTACCTCGAGCAGTGGTCCGATCCTGTCTTTGGCTGTGGCCACTGCTCCTTTCACATAGAGTCCGACAGACCTTCCATTCTCATACGAGATGCCTAGCTCAGCTACAAGACCTATACTATCCTACTCCACTTTATAGACTTTAGGTCTGGGGGTAGGAAAATATAATGCTCCTATGCAAGGACCCATGGGGGGAACTTCAACTCCATTTAACGCTTTCCCTTATAGGGGAGGTCATATATCTCCTTCTTCCACCTTAGTCGGCGATACCCACCAGCAATCCATTAGGCCAAACAAACACCGTAGTTCATTTGGAGAAGGGAGTCAAGGACCACCTTCTCATAATATGTTGGTAGGGTTGAAACCATTTTCTTTGTTCGGTGCATTTGGTAAAAACGCTTTCTTGTCAGCTGCTTTCTCGACTTGGGGAAACCCTGGTTATGTCCAACCTAATCCTATGCAGGGTACTATTCCTACACAGGGGGCAAACCCAGGAACTTCTTCCACTTTAGGACCTTGGAATTCTTGGCAAGGATCAGTTCCCTCATCAGGAATGTCAATTTGGGGCAATTTTTTTCACAACCAATGGAACCCCGGGCAAGGTGCAATACCTATGCCCATGGGATTGACATGGGGAAACCCTTCCCAAAGTCCTCTGAATGTAATGCATGCCCAACCATCTACATCCTATTATGGGAACCAACCAATGATGTCTCCTCAAATACCGAATCATTACACTGGTCAAGGCCATAGTTTCTACCCGAATCCTAGCTAGCAACCAAAATTATCCTGGCAACCTGGTGCCAGTCAAACTCCAGGTCCCTTTTTCCTTGGTTATCAACAACAACCAAAACTGCCTTTCTTGGAAACCTTACATTTTCCAGACTTGACAAGGTTGTTGAATGAAACAATCTGTCACGATCCACGTTGTCTCCCTATGTCGACGGAATTTCCTTGGGACATACCAAAGTTCAAAGCCAAGCCTAATGAAGATACAGGGGATCATGTGACCACCTTCCATATTTGGTGCTCATCTAATTCGTTGAAATATGACTCCATAAAATTGTGATTGTTTCAACGCACTCTCATTGGGAGTGCTATGAAATTGTAAATCAAGCTCGATCACTTGATATATTCTTCCTTTGGAGAATTGACAATGGCGTTCCTAAACCATTTCCAATTACCTGTGAGATACGATGCCGACATAGAATTTCTATCCAATTTCGAGCAGACAAAAGTGGACCATATCACTGATCACATCTGAGAATGGAGACACCAGAAGAGTTTGATTAGGGTACCAGTCCCAACAGCATTCCTTCTTGAGTGGTTCCTTAAGTCTTTGGTCCCATAGATATCCAAATATGTCGCAACGTCGGGAGTGTTTTCCAAAGAAGATGCCATCATGAAAGCTCAACAATTTGAGCTAATTTATTCTCAGTCTGGTTTACTGTACGAGATTTTTCTGGATGCACCATGATCCATACTTGATAAAACTAGATAGAGAGTTGGACCACATGTCGATGGTATTTTAGGTTCTGCACAAACAAAGCCTCCTGAACAACTGACAAAACAATTGCAAAAATTATCTATACAACACAAAAAAGCTAGCCATACTATTGTTTTAGATTCTCCCCCTACCCACATGTCAGATGTACACAGTGTGCAATTAACAAATCCAAAGGCCACCCAACAACCTGATGGAGAAAAAAACAACGTAAGAAGGGTAAGGGGGTTAAGAAACCCACTAATAATTTTGGTGGGGGAAACATCGAGAAATGGAAGGTGAAGTATCCGTGTAACCTGTGCACGGAAGACCACCCGACCCACCAGTTCCCTCGTCTTGCAGAGGCCCAAAAGTTTGTGTCACAACAGCAGCTTCTTGTGTTAACGAATCCATTTCAACATGGGAAAATCCTAGCCCAAGCCTCTACAAGCGCAAAAGGGAGCAGTCAAGTTCCCTCTCCATCTTCGAACAATCCTGCATCCTTGAATGTGTATATGATGAAAGGTGATGCTTTTATATCAACTAGAGTGCATGAATATAGTAAGCCAAGCACATCTTAGAAAGGTAAAGAAGATGAAATCTCATCTCTTCATCTCCAGATCAAGAAAACTTTGGCCGAAACAATGACATGCATCCCAAAAGGTGCATTTAAGAAAGATTCTCACAATCCAAATGCAAGGTCCACCCAGAACTATTCTGTGGTGGAGGATTTGTCTCAAAACCCTTGTGCGATGTCCACTTTGGAGGTCCTCCAAATCTGGCCTTCCCAGAGGAAATCTTTGTTAGTCGCTTTAGGATCTTTCGAGACTTGTAATCCTGGTACAATCATGATGGATACAACTGAATTAAAACCTCAATTCCCTTACCATGTATCATTTCATATAGTAATGGATTACCCCATAAAACATTTTACTCAAAACATTTTCTGCACGGTGATTGATGAGGGCGCCTCGACATGCATCATGTCATTGGCGTGTTGGAAGGCCATTGGCCAACCCATTTTGTCTCTATCACCTAGTCTTCTTACCACTTTCGACAGTCGTTCATTTCGACCACATGGCATCATGCCCTCTTTCCTCGTGAATTTAGGAGGGAAGACTGTGTGCATCGAGGTAAAAGTAGTCGATGCATCCCTCGACTACAATATCTTGTTAGGTAGGAGTTGGACCTATGCCATGCAAGAAGTGGTCACTACATTTTTTTGGGTCTTGTTGTTTCCACACGAGGATCCGATCGTGACCATTGATGAATTGTCCTTCTCATGACCTGACCCTTCATTGGGGGCATCCGTGGTCCTACTTATTGATAATCCACAACCAGGCGTCCTCAACATAGGGGTTGGTTTGTGCCCACCTTTGATGGGTACTTTCGATTACCCGCCTCCTCAAGGTGATGTCAAGTTCATATTATACCACCATAAGGTTGAGATTTTCCAAGTTTCATCGTTTCGCATGACTTACTTCAATGATCTATGGATTCTTCCTTCCCCATAGACCACGATGGAATGGAAAGGGCACCATAGTATGTCCATGCCCTTGTCCATGACAGAGGCATCGTACTCTTTAGTCTATCAAGCTTTAGTCGACACCGATCCAAGTCTTGCACAAGAGTTATATCCGATCCCAGAGCCTATTTGGGCTCAAGGTTCCCTTGTTGATACTGATTCATTAGACTTAGTCTTTCCCTCAGACGAAGCAATCATTGAAGCAATGACTAGTCCAAACAAACCTTGGGATGATCTCCATCACAGATCATACTTCCTCCTAGAGTTAAGTAGAATCGAAGCAAGACAATTCACCTTGACTATGACTAGAGATAGGTCTTGTCCTATCAATCCCTTAGCTACACATGAGGTTTATATGGAGGGTAATATGGAAACTATCACTGAAACTATACCGATTAATATCTCTAGAACCCCTGGCATCATGAAGAATGTTTTTTTCAGAGTTGACTATTCCCCCGAAGAGATTCAAATCTACACAAACTTATTAAATAATTCCACAATGTTTTTTCCTGGTTTTACGAGGAAATGCCAAGCATTGATCCAAAAATAGTCGACCATGAAATCACAACTTATCTTGATTGTTATTGGATAAATCCATAGGTACAAACACTAACTGATCTCCCTAGATCCACCTGGATCTAGAACAAAGCAAGACAGAACATGACTCTTTCCCTAGATTTTGATCATTGAATTAACTAGGAGGAAATAACAAATAACATACCTTATTATTGCTTCCTATGGTCTTTGTTGCTCCCGCTTCGCTCTAGTTCTCTCATGCAACCAAGACCAAGACAACACAAACCAACCAAAGTGAAGATAGCACAATATATTCAATAGTCAATCTATGTATATGATCAAGGAATTATACAATAAAGTGGAAATAGCTTTATGGGAAAGGGACATGCTACTGTATCATATTAAT
>SNQJ01S0065894.1:30492-58446 GCA_010110895.2 Picea sitchensis | reverse complement strand
GAGATAGTCTTTTGGAGGTCCAAAAGCTTCCCAATGGGGAGGTGTGATCAGGGGATCAAATTTTGCTCAGTTTTCAAAGTGCTCGGAATGCGACGAAAATAGTGCCATTGCATCCGTCTCATCTTCCGGATTCCGACGGTATATTTACTTTGTCAAATGGATGCCGTATGAAGAAGATATTGCGATCTGTTTGCCAAGCCAAATAGGCAAAAATTTGATGCTGACTGTACCTGTCCGTACAGTCTGTATGGTCTGATGTGGCAGGGCCGTACAGACCGTACGATGATGATGTGGCAGTTGTTTATTGGTTGATTGTTGGCGAGTCGGGTGTTGACATGTGTTCGGTTGGTGGCAAATGATATGAGGACACGTGGCCCAATCCATGGGTGCCACGTGTCCCCCTCATTATTTGGTTTATATTGTTATATAAAATGTAATGGGAGTCCGCGGGGTTCGACCCTCGGACCTCCCCTACTATGTAAAGACTTCACAACCTTCCGCTAACCACCATGCCGACCTTTGTTCCTTGTTTCATATATCAACGCACATATATTTAAACTTGATTGTTGTATTCAATGGAAAGGGGGGCGGGCCGGGGCTTAGCCCCGACCCGTGGTTTCATTCCACAACATATGACCATGTTATATGTAATATAGCCGACCGTTTGGTATGCGCGCATGATTTAAAAATTAACCCTTGGTCATATAAACGTGTGCCATATGACTTGGAGCGCGGGGGTTAGTTGCACGGTTTGGTAATGACCTAACCACCATTGCCTAGCACGCGGTCATATGCTCTCATACGCCCAGGCGCCAAGGCGGTTAGGGACTGGAGCGCCCTTAACTGTCCTACGGTTTGCACCATTGGCGCGGTTGCACCCAGTGCTAGGTTTTTGCACTTAAAAGAGCGTGTGAGCCAGGTTCATTCAAGGGGGGTGCGAATTGTAGAACCAGAGACAACAAGCTTGAAGAGGGAGACTTCCAGGAGGCCTAACTTCTTCATTTTTCGACCGATTGAGGTGCCAAAAGAGCCCAGACAGGGGTTTTGGGACGCTGGGAAGCCATTGGAGCAGTTGGTTTGTCAGTTTGAGCATTGTAAGACATGTTTTTGAGCACTTTTTGAGCAATTAATAATAATCTTCCATTGGAAGCTGGAAGAGGGGTGAACTCCTTTATCAATTGCTGTGCTTATGTGTTTATGTTTAATGTTTATTCTACTGTCTATGTGTATTTTGAATAAGTAATCCTTTATTTAATGTGTTGCAAACTGATCCTTTTGCTTTAAACACATAACATTCACTTGCAATAAGTTTTCAAGTTTTTCAAGTCTTCTTCATTTTTAGATCACAAACATGCATCATTCAACTTCTAGAGATCTACACAGATCCTGATCTCTCTGGTATTTTTATCCTACACCACCATAGGGATAATCCATTCCGATTCTTCAACAGATTCTATGATTCCTGCCTCCAACATTCTGTCGAGTTCAATCTTCACTTTCTCCTTGTATTTAGGGTTCAATCTGTAGGGTCTCTATTTAACTGGCCTTGCATCTGGTTTCAGAGGGACCCTCATCTCTCCCATGGGCCCTTTAATGCCCTTCATATCAGTGAACTTGGTTGTAAACAAGTCCTGATATTCATGCAGTAACTCTGTTATCTTGTCAATAGTGGAAACATCCCAATAATATCCAACATTTGCAAGCTTCAGTGTTTCCTCTGTTCCAATATTGACTATTTTGATTTTAATTGGTTGTCCAATGAAAGGTAGCTTAATTCTTAGTCCTTCTATGTCTCTTTGGCCTTCTGTTTCAGCGATGTTCACCTTCCTTGGATCATCATCTTCGTCAGTATTGACATTGTAATAGACTTGCAGTTTCTGGAGAGGCACTGTCCATTTGTCCTCTTCTTGTTCCAAAGGGAGGCTAGGTGCCTCCTCAAATACTTTTTGTATTACGATATGTGATGATTGATCCACTATAGGATATTGGATTTCAAATAAAAAGGTAGTTACAAAGTTCTGGGCCATCCCTTCCCAAGCTGCAGTGATGAGGCACAATTCTGCTTGAAGATACCAGTTGATAGGGGTTGTGTCCAGTGTGTTGATGAATTTGTGCACCCACTGCTCTTGAGGAATGTTTCTCCAAGATTCCTCACAACTTCGCACATGGTCCTTTGGAAAACTTTGACCTATGTACCTAACTTCACAGCCTTCTACTTGCTCTGAAAACTGTGTTGTCATCAAAGTGCGACACTGTACCCAATCTGTAATGTTGTTTTTGTGTGTCCACCACCATCTTTCTAGGGTTGCTTTCAAGGCCTCATCCATTGCCAACAATCTTTGTTGTATTGGTACAATTTCTTCAAAGTCCAACAAGAAGGCTTCTAAATGATTCAAACCATCAAAGGTGGGCAAGTTACTTACTGTTGTGCTGATCCAATGAAATTCTTGGGTTAATCTAGCACATCTCCTTATAGATACTTCATACATTTTGTTCTTCCATTTCTCCAGTGCTTCTTCCGAATCTGATGAACATGCACTGTCACTTTTGCATCTTAGGTCCCCATCCGCCGTAGGATTAATGTAATCCTGCTGTCTGGCTGTTAATTTGTATATGTTTTCTAGTTCATATGTGTGGTCTTCTTCTCTGATGGGTTCTGTGTATCTCTGACCTTCGTTGGGATCCAAATGTGCAATGACTCTAAGTCCATGTCCTTCAAATGTCATTCTTCTTTTCTTTAAATCAACTATAGTGGAATAATTGAAATCCCAATCAATTCCTAACAACATAGGGTAAGGACAACTATCATCAACTATCTCAATCACCTCGAAGTATGAAAATGTCCTTACTCCATCCATGTCCACTGGGACATGTTCCAATCTTCCAAAGGGGCTTATAACTTGCTAATTAGCCATCCTAAGCCTGATAGGGGAGTAGACCAACTTAGTTTTTCCCATCAACGCCCAGGTCTGCTTCGTCATGACATTGACCTTCGACCTTAAGTCGAGGACTACATAATCTATATCATAGTCTCCAATTTGAGAATTCAGGTGTAGTTCCTTATTTGTCCTTCTCTTTTTAGAGACTTGGTGTACTTCTCTATTCAATAAGGGATCTATCTTTCCTAACTCGTACTGTCTAATTAAATTTTGTAGCTCTTGTACAATGATTTCATCCTTATTCAACTTAATACAAGTATATAAGAATTCCATGAGCTTGCTTACCTCTTTTCCTTCTCCTAGAAGAGTAGACTAGTCGAATTCTAGAGGCATTTCACATTTTCTTACTTCTGGTTGTGTATTTGATGAAGAACCTTGGTCCCTCCTGAATTATTTTCTTGCTCCCTCAAATAATTTATTTTCTTTCTTTGCATCGAAAACTCGTGTCTTCTCTGTAGCTTTCTCGACTCCTGATTCTTATGTAGTGTTTCCTTGGGTCACTCTGTCTTCTCCTATAAAAATGCCTCCTTATTGGTATAGGGGTAGACCCAGGTTTCATCGCTACAACAACGCACCAACAAAACCCTAACTACCGACCCTTTTGACAACACTTGCGAAGCAGATGAAGTATCACTCGAGGTAGAGGCAGTGGTGGTTGCAGGACTCCAATGTCTGCAAACTTAGATGGGACACATACCTGTGATTGTAGTACCTTAACAAAGAACTTAGAAATTATTATCCTTCAGTATTTAATTAGTATCTACTTCACAATAAAACCCTAATCACAGAGCATCGCAGTATTCAACTAGATCTAGTATAGTCGAGCACTAAGCACATTCACATGGGTTAGATCTACCACTTATTCATATTATTAAGCATAAATCATCAACATATCTATCTATCATTCATCTATATCAAAGAACTTAAGCAAGTAAACACACAAACACATCAATACATTGCACAAAGCATGACAACACATGATATACGTGGTTCACCCCCACCCTGGGTCTATGTCCACCAAATCCTCTTCTCTTTATTATCTTCGGTCAATCAACTACATGCACAGATCCTTGAGATCTTACTCCATAGAGGAAAATATATCTACACACCTCGCTAGATACTCCTTCCTTGAGTTACAACACAAATCCTTCCACAGTCTCTTACAACTACTTGCACTTAGCTCTGTAAGCCTCACATTGTATGGACAAAGTAATTACAGTTCACACTTATCACTTTAGCACTTAGCACAACACCACATATATGTCTAATTCCCATACACACACACCACCTCTTACCTCACCTAGACATCTATTTATACTTTACAGAATAGGCCTAAACATGGGTAAACACATGGGCTGATATCCCCATACCCATTACATAATACCAAAGCCCAAAAATCCCTAAAAGAGGGGCTGAGATCCCGCGATATCCATTTTGTCTTGTGCTCCACCTTTGACATCCCGTCGAAGTCCCAAAATGGTAAAAAATGACCAAGGATCCTCAAAACTTGGTCAAGGGACAACATGACCCCAACACTCACCTGTGATGCATCTCGAGGCACTCTACTTTGGGTAATTCTACCTCAAAATCCTTGAGCTTGGCTCGAGCTGCTTCGACCTGTTGCTATGCCATGGCCTCCTGCTCAACGAACTCTTGGATAACAAATTTTTTGATAGGTCCCTCTAAGCGTTGTTCGACTACAGTGATGACTTTCTCTAGTTCTTCTCCTTGGCCTTCGATCTCTATGAATAGCTGGCAAGCCTTGTCCTGTATAGGTTGGAGCCTCTGAGTCACTTCCATGAATATGCTCTGAATGGTTTGGACCTATTGTTGAGAACTGTGCTATTCTTGGGATCACTTCATCCTCTCAATGGCTGACATAGGCTTCAACTGTGCCTATACTATTTCTGCTTGCTGCTTCACCTCCTGGAGATGCAAATCCAGTGCCTTCAGCTCTGGGTTCTCAGTGAGTCGCTCATAAGTCTGGGCACTGCGATCACTTAGTTGTTTACATTCCATGGTAAGGCCCTTTATTCTCTCAATTGTGCCTCGAGTAGTCGCTTCTCTTTGATCTCACACATCCTACGGAGTACTGGGCACTGTTCTTAGCTCGAAATCTGTTATTCTTTGCTATAGTTGCTGGATAGCTTCTACGAGCTTCTCTACTTGGTGTTCTACTGGTTCTTCCTCCTTTTGCTCCAAGCCTGTCACAGAGAAAAGTGCTCTATTGAATGCTTCTTTCACTCTGACCTGCTCCACGAGCAACTTTTCTTTCTCCTGCTAGATTTGCGCTCTTTGTTCTTCGAACTTTGCTTAAAGAGCGTCCTTCTCCTACTGTGCAATCCTGCGTTTCTCTATAACTTCCTCCTATGCTTGTTTCATGGCCACTGTGACCTGTTCTTTCTCAGTCTGTGCTCGATGAATGCGGGCTTCAGTCACATCAACCAATCTATGAAGTTGAGCAGGCTCATCTCCCAATTTTGGTTCTTCTGAGGGTGGGGGCGTAGTGGACACTGGGTGGCTTGAATAAAGGGCTTTCTATACACCTCTTAGTTATTCTACAATTCTATCATACATGGATTCTTGTTTTTCTTCGTTCCTTTGCATAAGATCTTCTGAGGCATCTCCTACAGCTGAAATAATGAAATCGAAGTCATCGACTATGAGTACACTCTGCATCTTTGGCTTGTTGGCTTTGTCTTTATTCCATGATGAAGGTTTCATGTGGGAAACCTTCCTTTTCTTGGAGGGATCATTGTCTTCAGGAGGGTTCTATGGCGGTGTTACTTTGCCTTGGTTATATTCTTCTTGTTGATTTTCCTCTTTGTTCACTTCTTCATCACCTCCTTCGCTAGGTGACTTGGATGCGGTCTCTTCTGTCATGCTATGTATTTCCTGTACATCTTTCTTCTTTTTCTTCCTGTTGCTTCTTGGGGCATCATAGTCTTCGTGAGTAACTACTGGATTTCCAATGAGGTCTGAGTCAGACAGCTCTGCGGGGTCAGCAGGGATAAGGAATTATTCTAGCCAGTCTTTAATGATTTCTTTCAGGTCCTCTGTAGTGAGCTTGTAGTAGTACTGAAGTTCTTCTTTGCTTTCATCGCCACACATATTAATGTAAACAAAATTCCTATCTGCATGGAAATTCATAAGAGGCCTGAACCTGTCTAGGGGGTTAGACGTCATACGAGGAAAGCACTCAATAGATCTCCTAAGCTACAGGTAGTAGGTATGAAATACTTCATTTGACTACCATTGCTTCCCCATATCGCTCGAATACCAGAGCATGGTGAACTTCGCAGGAAGTAGCTCAAATGGATCGATGTCAGGGAAGGTCGCACCTTCTAGCTTCTCCCAAGCAGTAAACGTGATGAGGATCATGAGCCAGCTGAAGTGAAACTCATAGCCCTGATCCTGGGCTTCATGAAAATCCAGTTCAAGCTGATTAACTAGGTACTTCACCCAATTCATCTGTAGGCCTTCCACGCATTTCCCAGCGAGGTCAACTACAAACCCTGTGACCTGTGTGGGTCTGTTCTTTCTTACTAGATTTCCAGCAATTAACTGACATGCTCGACACACTGCTCCATTATGGGTGGAGGCTACCTTGTAGAATCACGTCTCCTTCTCAACATCACTATATGTTTCTTTAATCGTTTGTGCCAGGGCGCGGTCTACAACTTTTCCTGGGTAGAACTCTTGTGGGTCGGGTCCCTACATGCTTAGTCCAATGATCATATGGATCGACGCCAGATCGAAAATGATACATCTGTCCAACCATAAATATCCACCATGGAAGAATGAAAACAAAATATTAACACATGCGTTAACCTCCTGGTGCCTTCCAAAATGTGGAATCTTCATTACATTTAACAGGGTGGACTGCACGAGGTTCATCATCCATGACTGAGGGATGATCTTCATCTTCTTTCCCTTTGTCTTGGTCAGATATTTATAAGGTGAGATCATGCCATAACTCTTACAATATCCCAGGTTATAGTCGCTAATATTCAAGGTTGGAATCCTTTCTAGCTGTGGTCTGATCGCATGTATCCCCTTCGAGAGGTACGCAGTGATGACAGTGTAGTCGAAGTCCCTCGGGACACTGTCACAACTTACTACACCGACCAGGGGTGGGATATACTCAGGTAGGATGGTCGAGATTAGCTTCACATTTTCTAGGTCATCTTTGTGCTTGGTTCTCTTTTCTGTGATGATTCAGGAGGACTCGGATCCACATACGGTCGACAGAGAGGCTTGCACTCCTCTCCTCGACAACGCTTGTACACCCACATAAATTACTCTTTCAGTCATAAGGTCGATGAGTACCTCCTTCACAAACTCTTTGACTATGCTAAGTTCTTCAGACATACATGCTCATGGTCGACTATCTCGGGTTGAAAAGTAACAACTCAATATGACGGGATGGATAGCGATAGCTCGATGATCACTACGCAAAATAAACTAGTCTGTGAGCTCAGATAACCATAGGTGGAAAAAGTGTTCTCGGTGCAAGGTTTGACAAAATAAGTAGATAACTAGGCAACAAATCTTTCCAACGGGTGAGAAGCCTTCATTAACTTAGTTCTGTCCATTATGGCACGGTCCCAATGGTCTAATGGAAATCTCCCTGGACATAACTGCTATTCTAACCATTTGGGTCTTTGGGCTAATGGTTATAATGCCTCCAATGGTCATATAGCTTCGCCATGGCAAAGTGCCATGCTGTGTTGTACTGATATCTTGGCAAAGTTCAAATTTTGGAGTCCTTCCTTCTGTGTAGTTCCATCTAGAACTTTCTGTAATTTTTCTATCTTTGCTTTCTTCTTACTTAGTTTTCTAGCCTTCTTTCCAGTGAAATTCATCTTGGTATTCCTCTTTCCATTCTAATTCTTATCTCCTCTTGGCATAGTAACTTTGCACTATTGATGGTCTTTACTAGGGTTCAAGGGAAATACTTGTTCTCTGTCTAGTGTAGGTGCTCTACTTTCCTGTACAAATAAGTGTCTCGAGTCCTCATGTGTCCTTTCAACTTCGATGCCCAAGTTTCTAGTTCTACATAACTTCGACCTGTTCTCCTATTCCTCGATCAATTGTGTGATCCTCCTGGTCATGAAATCATTTAATTCCTGCTTATTTTGCTCTAATATTTCCTCTTCTTTTCTTCTGGCTTGATCCTTTTCGATCCAAGGCTTTCCTAGTAACATAGAAAATGGGACGCTGTTCTCAATAAATTTAACAACCTCAAAATCTTCTTCTGTCGAAGTTCCATGGGCCCTCATAGATATCTGGGTAAGTCTTCCACACAGGGTTATCAACTTTCCTCTAAATAATCCTATTCCTCCCAATGAAGGAATCATAACAGGTTTTCCTAAAATTTCCAAGTTCTTTCTGTCATGATATTCACCTACATTTCTTCATCCAGAACACTGTCTATGTTGAAGTCTCCTATTCTTGCTTCTATGCATTCTTTTTCTTTGAAGATCTTTGATAAGTTGATATGCCGGTGGTCATTCAGGGTTTCTTTCATTTTCAACAATAAAATCTCTGATTCTTTCAGGGTTTGTGCCAGGGTCTTAGTGTCTTGACCTTCCTCAGGGTCTTCTTGGCTCATATTCATTCTTTCAACCTTAGCAATCATTCTAGGGAAATCCATAACTTCATGATCCACATCTTTACAACAAAGACAACTAGGTCTTCTACCAGGGAATTCCTTAGAAAGATGTTCGAGTCTTCTGCATATGTAACAAAGAGTTAATCCTCTCTTTCTTTTAAATGATCCCCAACCCTTCCTATACTGCACACTAGAATCATAGTAGCTAACCTGCAAAAAATTCTTTCTAGGGTCCTGCATCCATTTGTTAGTCCAAACATTCTTTCTATGCATATGCATAACATATCTTTCATTATTTCTATCAGATCTACTCATATAAAACCTCTTTTCTTCTAGCTGTGCCCTAGTTTTCAGGCTAGGACAAAATTTATCAAACATACCTATATCCATAGTCTTGAAACAAAAATTTTCACTAATCTTACTTTCAGTAGAGAACAAAGCTTTCAGATCTAAAACTTTTCAAAATACTTACCTTTACCAAAGCACAAAGCTTCAAGATCTTACCTCTTTTCTTCATATCGGATTTCTTTTCTTAGCATAGAGCTTCACAGATCAAGTAGAATACTACGCACTAGGGAAACATATCTACGCGCAAAGATTTTACATTTTCAGGTTAGATCTTCGCACAAAGATCGTCCTTCCTTAGTTCCCAACAGTCATAGTTTTAGGTTAGATCTTCACACAAAGCGTCTTATTTCTCAGCTCCTAGCAATCATAGTTTCAGGTCCCGACAATAGAACCATTTTTTGGTATAGGGGAAGACCCAGGGTTCAACGCTACAAAAACGCACCAAAAAAACCCTAACTACTGGCCCTTTCGGCAACACCTGCGATGCAAATGAAGTCTCACCAGAGGTAGAGGCAGGGGTGGTTGCAGGACTCCGGTGTCTGTAACCTTAGCTGGAACACAGACCTATGATTGTAGTACCTTGACATAGCACTTAGCAATTATGATCCTTTAGTATTTAACTAGTATCTACTTCACAGTAAATCCCTAATCATAGAGCATCACAGTATTCACCCAAATCTAGTATAGTCGAGCACTAAGCACATTCACATGGGTTAGATCTAGCACTTATTCATATTATTAAGCACAAAGAATCAATAGATCTATCTATCATTCATCTATATCAAAGCACTTAAGCAAGTAAACACATAAACACATCAATACATCACACAAATCATGACAACACTTGATATACATGGTTCACCCCCACCCTGGGGTTACGTCCACCATATCTTCTTCTCTTTATTATCTTCGGTCAATCAACTACATGCACATATCCTTGAGATCTTACTCCACAGAGGACAATAGATATGCACACGTCTCTAGATCCTCCTTCCTTGAATTACAACACAAAGCCTTCCATAGTCTCTTACAACTACTTGCACTTAGCTCTACAAGCCTCACACCGTATGCACAAAGTAATTATAGTTCACAATTAGCACTTTAGCACTTAGCACAACAACACACAAATGACTACTTCCCATACACACACACCACCTCTTACCTCACCTAGACATCTATTTATACTTTACAAAATAGGCCTAAACATGGGTAAACCAATGGGCCGACATCCCCATACCCGTTACATAAGCCCAAAACCCAAAAATCCCTAAAAGAGGGGCTGAGATCCTGCAATATCCACTTATTCTTGCGCTCTACCTTCGACAACCTGTTGAAGTCCCAAAATGGTCAAAAATGACCAAGGATCCTCAAAACTTGGTCAAGGGCCAACACTCCTCTAGTGATAACAACAACTCTAGGGTCCTCTCCATGAGGTTCAGTGTATATTGGTTTCACTTGCGGGTTCTGCTGCGGTCCTTGTCTCTCCTGAAGTTTGGATAGCAACACAGGACAATATTCGATAACATGTTCGAATGAGCTGCAATAGCTGCAAGTGGTACAAGGGTTCTGATAGTCCCTTGCTAAGTGTCCCGACTGCGTGCAATTATAACAAATGATTTGGTACCTCATCCCATACCTCCTCCTCTTCCTCTTCCTTTGAATCCACCGTGAGGGTTGAAGTTTCCTCTTCCTGGAGAATTGTATTGCATAGTGTTTCCTTCTTGCTGCACTTTGCCTTGAATTTTGTATACATCCCTTGACTTTTCATGCATGAGGTCATAGGACCTACAATCCCTATCATCATGCCCTACCGACTTACAGAACATGCAATACAGATTTGTGGGTGTATGGACATATTTTTTCAAATAGTAACATTAACCAGGGCGATGTCGATTTCTACATACCTCGCACCAGGGTAGGGTAACTTGCTTCAAAGGGATTAGAGCTCCAGATGCCAAGTATTCATGAAATAAGGGACAATGTTCCTTGTCATGGACTTCTACTTTGCATCTGATACATCATATGTATTCTCTTTTATCTTTTCCATTGTCTTTCTTCATATCTTCGACCTGTAGAGATAAACTAGTCAACTGACTCAATATTTGACTCATACCTGAGCTGGATTCTCCCATAGGGGCTGATTCTAACTTCATGGAGATATCCAGCTCCTCCGCCTACGAAGAAATATTATATTGCATCAGAGGAAATTTGATGTGCAGTAATAGGGTAGCAATGAACCACTCCATGTTCTACTTGTATGGGATTTGAAAACTCAAATGGCCTGTCAAGGTCTTAAATCTATGATCAAACTCCAACATAGGTTCAACTATTCTCTGCTTGATTTCTTTTAGTTCTGTAATGCACTGCAACTTTGAATTAGGTTTCTTGAATTCAACAATTAACAAAGTCTTAATGACATTCAACGGTTTAGGTGAAACTCCTTGGAAAAATTTCATGTACCATCTCAGTGCGTGATCTCTCAGGGTAGTACTAAACTGAGCTCATTTAACAACTTCATCAATGATATTTTTAATACTCCACATAACTTCACATAGAAACCAGTGCTGATTAGGATCTTCAGATCCATCTCCTCTGAAGGTGGGTAACCTCATATCATCTACCATAAATATTCCTAGGTTTCCTGACTGAATATGTTGTGGACTACTAGTGACAGTGATCTGAGTTCTCTGGTGACTCTGATTACTTTGGTTGCTTAATACTGTTGAAAAAATAGGAGGAATAATAGTACTTACTTCAATAGTCAGCGTGGTTCCTGAAGTTTGTGGCTCTTCCCGGAGAGGTTCTTCAGCTTTCCATTCCTCTTCCCTAACGAATTCTGAACGCTCTTCATCTGTAAGATCTCCCTCTTCTCCACTGTAGAAACCCTCATTGCTGTATTTCTTCTTATACAAGTTTGCAAGAGGGACTTCTCTGAACACTCTCCCACTGTGTGTATGTCCAACCTCTGTGTCGATGTCGCTATCTTAGTTCTTGAACATTATCCTTTTCCAATCCAACCAACTACTGTATATTCAAGATGTTATTCTCATGCAATAACATCGTGATCTTCAACTTCAAAAAGTGTAGAAATTTTCCTCTGGGTCCCTTAAAGAAATACCTCTCAGCTTGGCTATATGACTCAACTCTGTCAACAACAAACTTTGTGATGTACCCCCCATTGGTGCTATCAAACCAGTGATCTACTGCTCTTGACATAGCGTTATGAACTCTCTTGATATTCTTGATCAGTGCCAATGTCCAAACCACAAGTGTTCTAGATCTAACCTCAAACTGGGTATCTGCTAACTTAGCTAGCCACTCGTATAACTCCTAATGAATTCCTCCAAAGAAAATCTTGTGTATATCAATAAAGATATATCTTCCCAACCAATCCTCTGTACTAAGATTAGGGTTCTTGTTTTGGCTTCAACGAAGTCCTTTTCTTGATATTCTATCCACTTCCGAATCTCTGTCTTCGATGGAAACCACCTTGACATTCCCTCAATAAGATTCCTGTCTCGACAATGGAACCATTTGTTGGCACAGGGGCATACCCAAGGTTCAGCTCCAAGAGTGCACCAACAAGCCATAAGTACTGACCCTTTCGGCAACACATGCGAGGCATATGTAGTCTCACCCAAAGTAGCTATGGGGGGTTGCAGGACACATATGTCTACAACCAGGGGAATACAATGTGGATCTGATACAAGAACAACACAACATCTAGATATCAATTTCCAGCTTAGATTTACTTCGCACAACTATCTGTGATATCTAACACAATAATGAAATAACCGAATGAATAAAGGAAAAATAACACAATATCAACCACAAAGACAAAAAATAAACGTGGTTCACCCTCTCCCTAGGGCTACGTCCACAGAACTATGTTTCTTAATATATTATGTGAAAACATACAGTTCTATCTACGCTCTTAGCTTGCAGATCTCTCTCTCTTTTCCTCTCCTTCCTCCCTGTGCACCCAGTTGCAGGGTTGATCTTCGCACCCAACTAAAGATCTTACAATATAGAAGGCCTCCCACACACCACTTCTCTCTCACATAGTAATACTCACTCAATCAAACGATAACAATGAACTCTCAACCAACTTAGCACCAACCCATCCCAGGTCCTTTAGACCATTATATATACATCACAATAGCTCTCAGACATCCTTAGGCTGAAACCTAAGTGTCAAAACCCTAGATACCAAAACCTTAGGTGTCTAAAACCCTAGGTCAACTTGACCCACGTTTTTAGAGCTTCGCCAACCTGTCTTTCCTTCCTTCTCGCACGGTGCTCCAAAGCATCCAACAGTGGATTTTTCCACTTGCTGAGTTGTCCATGATCCATCTTCCTTGCTGATCTATCATCCTTGATCTCCTCATCCAAAGAATTGATTTCTCTTACTTCACACCATCTTTTCAGCTCTTCTGCTCACTTTGACCCAATATCAATCACTGTCTTCCACGCAGTTTGCATTCTGTATTTTCTTCTTTACTCTTCACTTACTTCCATACCCAAGGGCCAACATGAGGCAAGGTTTATTTCCAGTTTCCTTTGTTAAGTATTGGTGGGGCACTAACATGGCATAGTTCTTCCGGTCTCCTAAGTTGAAGTCTCTGTTCTTCAACATCGAGATCTGTCCTACTTGACTCCTGACTATGCGAATTCCTTTAGGAATGTATGCAGTGAACACAAAGTACTCAAAATCTTGAGGGATACTATCACAATTAACAACACCAACCAAAGGTGGAATATATTCAGGTAGGATCAATGAGATCTGCTTCACATTAGCCAGATCACTGCAGTGCTTACTTCGTTGCTCAGTTACGGGGTTGACACAGCTCGAACAATGTCCAGTCGAAGGGGAAGCCTGTAGTCCCCTAGTCGATGATGTTTGGATACCTTCAGATATCGGTCTATCAACCATTATCTTCTTAAGGAATTCCTCGAAAAAATTCTCCAATTCGCTAGGTTCACCCGACATTATAGATTTTAACAAACAGGAGGGGTAGACAAACAAATAGGCGGGGTCTAGTTTCAGATAGCACAACTCGACACTTGGACAATTCTTTGCTTAGCTCAATCAATCATGGGTATCAAAAATTGGTCCCAATGTAATGACTGACGCATTAAATAAGCGAGGCATCATGACAAATCTTCCAACGGCCAAGAAATTCTTCCATCAATGTAAATCTATCCATTATGGCGCGGTCTCAACATCCAAAAGCAGTCCATAACCCCAGAAATGCATTTTCTAACTGTTTCAGAGCATCATTTTGATGGTTTGGGCACCTCCAACAGTCATCTAACTTCACAAAGGTGAAGTCCAAGTCTGCGCGGACTGCTATTCCAGCGAGGTTCAAATACTACGAACCTGCCTCCTGTGAGGTTCTAGTATGCAAAGTGTTCCATCTAGTTTCTGTAACTTCTTGTAGCTTTTCCAACTTAGCCTTATTTTTATTGAGATTCCTTTCCTTCTTCCCTATGATCTGAGTCTCTCTAACTGTTTCTGGAATCCTCTTTCCATTTTTATTCTTATCTTCCCCTAGCGTAGTGGCTTCACATTGTTTACGTGCCCTCAAAGGGTCTGAAGTTAATATCCCTTTTCTTAACACTTCCTGAGTGGACATACTTCTTTCTTGAATAGATAGGTTCTTCAAGCCTTCTTGAATTCTTTCAACCTTGATAGCTAGTTCTCTTGATTTCTGTTCCTCCTGCATTATTATTTGGCTCTGGTTCTTCAACTTATCCTCTCGTTCTTCTATTAGTCGGTCTATTTTCCTAGCTATGAAATCCCTTAATTATTTATTTTTATTTTCTGTAGTTTCTTCCTATGCTTTCCTTTTGATCTGATCCTTCTCAATCCAAGTCTTACCTAACAATAGTGGGAAAGGGGTGTTGTCCCCAAAAAATCGAATGACTTCAAATTCTTCTTCAGTCGATGTTCCATGAACAATAATAGGTACAGTAGTAACTCTTCCACATAAAGTTATCATATTTCCCTTAAACAAGCCTATCCTTCCTAACAAAGGTACCATAGTAGGCTTTCCCAAGATTACCCAAGTTTCTTCTGTCATAATATTCACCTGTGTTTCTTCATCCAAGACACAATGTATGTCGAAGTATTCTATTCTTGCACTTATGCACTATTTTTCTTTCAGGATTTCTGGTAAACTGACATCTTTATGAACATGCATCATTTCTTTCAACTGTAATAATGCAGTTTGAACTTCCTCTGTCATTTTCTCTTTATGACTTTCTAACATGCCCTTAGTCTCTTGACTTTCTTCATAGTTTTCTTGTCTTATGTTCATCCCTTCAACTTTAGCAATAATCCTTGGACAATCCTCAACCTCATGAACAACAACCTTACAATAAAGACAAATAGGGACTACCTCAGGACATTCCTTAGCAAGATGTCCTGACCTTCTCCAATTATAACATAATGTCAATCCTCTTTTCCTTTTAAATGTTCCCCAACCATTTCTGTACTGTGCACTTCCCCTAGGATCATAGTGTTGGACCTGAAAAAAATTCTTTCTAGGTTCCTGCATCCACTTATTAGTCCAAAAATTCTTTCTATGCATAGGAATAACACATATTTATTCATTTCCATCAACTCTTTCTTTCAACTGCGCCCTAGCCTTTAGGCTAGGACATAATCTATTAAACATACTTAAGTTCATACTTTCAAAACAAAAAATTTCACTTTTCCTTCTCTTACCACAACACAAAGCTTGCTTCTTTTAGGATCTTACCTCTTTGCTTTAGATCAACTTACCTCCTTGGCACAAAGCTTCGCAAGTCAAGTAGAGTATTGTGAACTTCAGCATCAGATCTATGCACAAATCTTCTCTTTTTCTTTACTTTAGTTCCCAACAATCACAGTTCCAGGTCTCGACAACAAAACCATTTGTTGGCATAGGGGCATACCCAGGGTTCAACGGTTAACAATGCACCAAAAAAACCCCGATTACTGGCCCTTTAGACAACACCTGCGAAGCATGCAAAGTCTCACGCGAGGTAGAAGCAGGGGGGATTATAGGACGCAGGTGTTTGTAACCAAGTTGGGACACATATCTGTGATAATAACACTTCACAAAATATTTTGTTAACGCTTAGGAAGTGGCATGCATTAGTTTATTAACCCTATTAACATCGCATAACATAATCAAAGATAGATCTAGCGTAGTAACAACGAAAGATTATGCACCTTAAACACTTAGCACTTAGCACTGTGAATCAGATATATAATTTTAACATAAGAAAAGCCTTTAAGCAACACATACATATCCATTACACATCCTAATCTAAGCACTAAGAAAAACATATAGAGATAACATTGCACAAAGCAAACCATTAGACTCCAGATATACGTGGTTCACCCTAGGGTGGGGCTACGTCCATAAACCGCTTTTCCTCTTTATTATTTTCCCGAATCTTACATTCATTCACTATTGTGCACTAAGCCACATAGTCGAGCTTCGCACCAGACATGAGATCTGCACACTGAGCACCAGATCCTCCTTCCAAAACTAGGTCAAGGCACAGAGCCAACCCTCTATCGAGCAAAAAGCCTTAACACACATACATTCCTTTGCACAAAGAAACTCTGTTCACACAAAACTACATTCACTTTTCTTCTTCTACAATACATTCTTCTTTATTTATATTTTACAAACCCTTACAATAAATCCAAAACATGGGAAGACCCCATGGGACGACATCCCATAAACCTATTACAAAAACCCTAGAGGACCCTTTACTGGGTCCACTTAACCCTCAAAATTGGTGATATCCATGATCTCAGCTCCGCCTGTGTGCTCCTTCTTTGACCAACGTGTCAAAGTCCAAAAGTGGGTCAAAGCTGACCAAAGTTTCCTCAAAAATTGGTTACTGCGCCCATTCTGGTTTTCCCAGATTGGAAGAAATCATTTCACATTCATGTGGATGCATCATCCATAGCTCTCAACGTAGTATCAAATCATCTAGGAGAGGGAGAGTTAGACCATCCGATTACGTTTGTTAGCAGGAAGATATCGATTGCCGAGAAGAATTAAATGACAATAGATTGGGAAGGCTTGGCAATGGTGTATGCCTTGTAGAAGTTCAAACATTACTTATTGGGGTCTCATTTTAATATGTATACAAAACACTCTGCATTAAGATACCTAGTGAACAAGCCAGTGTTGGTGGGGAGAATCTACAGATGGTTATTACTATTCAAGGAGTATGACTTTGAGGTCATTTTGAAGATAGGGAAACCGAATGAAAGATTCAATCATCTATTTCACATGCTAACAGGAGAAGAGGCAGGGAATCTAAATGATAGTTTACCTGATGTACACTTATTTTTAGTTCAAATGGTGGATGACTATACCATAGCACAAAAGAAGCAATTAGTGGTTAAAGCAATGAATTATCAATTGATCGTAGGAAATCTATATAATTTAGGCATAGATGGGATACTATGGTGCTGTGTATTAGAACATGAAAGACCTATGGTACTAAAAAAGGTGCATGAAGGAATTGCGGAAGGTCATTATGAAGGAAAGGAGACAACTCAAAAGATCTTATGTGAAGGGATATGGTGGCCCACCCTCCATAACGATACTAAGGAGTATTGTCAGAGTTGTGATGTTTGTGAGTAGGAAAGCCATCTAGAAGGGATGAGATTCCTTTGAATCCGCAAGTCACATTACAAGTATTTGAAAAATGGGAAGAATATTTTGTTGGACCGATTAATCCACCAGCTAGAAGATCAAGATCCAGGTACATATTTACCATGACATGCTACTTGGATAGGTGGGAAGAAGTAGAACCAGTTACAGACTGTAGTGTAGAGACAACTGTGTGATTCTTATTTGAGAATGTAGTTACCAGATTTGGGTGTCCAAAAGTACTTATGAGTGATCATAGGACTCACTTTTTGAACAAGACAATTGTAGCATTGACATAAGAGTTATAGATTCATCATAAAAAGAGAACCCTGTATCACCCTCAAGCAAATGGAACAGTGGAAGCCTTTAATAAGATACTGGAGAATACATTGACAAATATATGTAATGTAGGATGAGATGACTGGGATTTAAGAATTCCTGCAATGCTATGGGCTTATGGGACTACATGCAAGAAGTTGACAGGTCAACCACCCTTTAGATTAGTATATGGTCAGGAAGCAATCATGCCTATGGAGTTTATTGTACCGAGTCTGTGCATTATTGCAATGACAAAACTTACATATACTGATGCAGTTGAAGAAAGACTATCACAATTATTGACATTAGAGGAAGACTGATTTGTCGCAGGGTTCCATCAACAAGTACAAAAGGCATGTAAAAAATCTTGGCATGATAGACACATCAAACATAAGAAGTTATAGATATGATATTTTGTATTTCTCTATGACAACAAGTTCTTACAACACCCCAGAAAGTTTAGGATGCACTGGTTAGGACCATATGTGATCAGATATATGACATAAGCATGTGTTGTTCAACTAGAACCGTTGGATGGGGAAGTCATGGAAGGACTAGTTAATAGGCGTTGGTTGAAAATGTATAGGAAGAGTCGTGCTTTCACACACTAGTCACAACACGCAGAATGTGTACCACAAAAAATGTACTATAGTGTAGTATAGCAAGAAAAAGGATATATAGAAAAAGAAAAAAAAGAAACAAAAAGTAAGAAAAAGAAAAAAAATAAAGAAAATGGTTCAAGGAAGAAGTAGAAAGCTAAAGTGTTCAAAGAGTTAGGATTAGAAAGTAAACCATATAAGTAGGAAAATGCCATAGAAGAGAAAGAGGTAGGTAGAAGGGTTCACTAACAAGTTAGTTAAGGTTACGATAGAGAGTGTAGCCTTAGATATGGAATACTATAAAGTCAAGTAGGAGCGGGATGAGGTCCCGCAGAAGGTAGAAATGATGCAACAAACATTTGAGAAAGTCTACAAAGAAATCCCAGAGGCTCAGAGAGAGATAGATGCCCTAGTTGAAGAGAAAGTAACAAAGATAATAAAATCTATTCAGGGCTTCTAAGCACGTATAGTGGACTTAGAACCACGCATGACACCGATTACTCCACTAGAGGAACAAGAGAAAATGGAGCAGACAATGACCACAATTATGGAGAGAATCAAGAATATAGAGGTATAATGTGCTAAGATCTATGCAGAAAGCATGATCATATAGATGCAACTAACAAAAGATGTGGAGCTACATGTGACTATCTAGAAGATACAGGCTACACAGGATAATGTGCATAATTTCAAAGAAGTAATGGATAAATTACCACCAACAGAGGTGGTAACTGCAATGGATGAGAACATGAAGCTATATTTAGAAATTAATCAGCTAAGGGAAAAGCAGTAGGATCACACACAAAAGATCAAGGTATTGCAAGAAGAAGCCTATAGGGTGAAAACATAGTTAGAAACCACTCAAGGAATGGTCAAACAAGTAGTAGAAGAAAGTGTCAAGAAGTTGAAGGCTCAAATTACTACCCAAACAATAGAAACAATTTTGCAAAAGGAGACAAAGGTAAGGGAGAAGGCCACAACAATAAGGGAAACATTCGAGAAGTTCATGGAGAATTGGAAGAAGGCCTGAATGGCTCGGGATGAACCACAAGTGAGTGTTGGGGGCCTGTTGGACATGCATTTTGGATAAGTTTTGATTAAGTTTTGGGATCTACACCGTAGCAAGTCAAATAATAAAAGGTAGTTGATGGACCATATCATGCGATAGGTGCACATTTTTTGGAGTCAAAGCATGTAGAACCAGGAAAAGCAACTAAGTGACACACAAAAGATGGAAAACAGTTATAGATTTTTGGTTTTTTGGGACATTTTGTAACGGGCTCATCCCCATTTTTTATGTATAAATATGTAAAGGGTCAGGGTAGATAGGGGATGGGAGGAAAAAAAGGTTGTTGAATGTTGGATAAGTCAGTCTATGCTCGAGTTTTTGGTTAAGTATTCAGATTTTTGGGGTTATGACTAAAGTATTCGAGAGATAGGCTCGCACTGCAGCAAAACGACTAGGTAGGTTTGGGTAATGTTTACTGTCACATATTTTTGTAAGAACAATGTGTCGCTGTAATGAAGATTATGAATGAATGAATAAGAAGCCAACTGTTGTGGATGTATCCCAGTTTTGGGTGAACCGTGTTAAAAACTTGTGTCTTGATGTGATGTTATGCTTGTTATGTTTATGATGAATATGATGGATGGTTAGTATAGGTCTATTTACTGTTTATGAATACTGCACAATAATGATGAATGTTTAGTATCCTGAATATGTCACTAGTATATGTTTTTATGATACTACACACTTAAGTTAATGAGGAATGAATGAATGTTAAGTGGAGTAATGTTGCACACATGGTATATTTTATGTTAATTAAGTGTTAGCTAATGGAAACTATGCACACAATAAGGGAATGAACACTGCATAATATGGTGATGTTGAATGCCTCACTTCCCCTCATCATTGCATAAACTTGGTTCCTACAACCCCTCCAGATGCCTCAGGTGAGACTTCACTTTCTTGTAGGTGATGCCGAAAGGGCCAATGTCTAAGGGTTTTGCTATTTTATTATCTTTGAACCTAGGGTCTGACCACTCCTTGGCAACAATTGATGTCCCCCAGATCGAGGGACTAGTAGAAAAAGACATGGATAGTGGAGGTCCAATGGTGCTAAGTGATGGTAATGTGGAAATCATGAAGATGCCCCCAATCCCACTTGAATATGGGATTGATGGCTCAACTACACTAGACGAAACACCCGGTCCTGACATGGTGGGAGGATGTATAAACAAAGAAAAAGGTTCATTAAAAATTTCCCTTACTTGGAAAAGTAGAGGCGTGTTTGCCTTAGTTAAAGGAGGGTTAAAATTTGGTGGAGGATGCTCATCTACCACTTCTACTTTGACAAAATCAGTCTTGTCAAACCAAAGTTGGCACCCATCTCACACCGCTTTAGAGGTGACTGCACCTCTATGATTGGCTCAAGTCCTTGTAGTCAATGTGATCCAAATGGATCCAGAGAGGCCTAAAAATCAAAGTTCTTGGAATAAGACGAAACCAAGGCCATTGCATAGGGATCATCGCGCCGATTTCAGCCATATATTTGTTTTTCCAAAAATGGACACCGTATGCGAAAGTTATCACGTTCTGATCAGTTTCCCAAACATGCAAAAAAATTCAAAGTCAACAGTCAAACAAGCCGAACTGCTGACGCCAACAGTACGTCAGTATGACATGTTAGGTGATGTCAGCATGATGTCAGGATGATCTTAGCAGGGACACATGACAACATGAGGAGGTGACACATGTCACTCATTTTTGGCATTTTCATGCTGAGTTGGACCAATACACAAGTGACATGTGGCACTGTACAAAAGTGACACATGGCATTGTATGGATGATGACACATGGCATGTCAACTTGGTTGTATGGACGTGATGTGGAACCAGTGGCATCATGACATGTGGCAGGTACAACAATGATGTGGCATACAGGTTGACTGTGTAGTGATGTGGCAATGCTCACTCGAGAGATGACTATGTTGTTGACTGTGTGTTGATTGGATTGTACCGGTGAATCTAGAGGTGACACGTGGCCCAATCATAGGGTGCCACATGGCACCCTAGATTTGGCCAATAATGTTTGGGTCAAAAATTTATTACACTCCGCTAGATTTGACCACCCGACCTCCACCTAGCCAGAGTCTTCGCACCCACAAGTAGACCGATCAGACTACACGTTGGGACTTAACCCCTAACTGACATAATTTCGTTTTGTTATGGTTCTGTGCAGATGTTTGGGGGTAACACCCAATTGGCAGGGGGATACCTATCGACCATGGTGCCTAGATATATGGCTGCCACATGACCCTAGAGCAGGAGTTGGACCATATGGTTAGGGTGCGAGGGAGCTTAAGCCCAGGCATACGGTATCCCATGCGACCCAAATCAAAGGGATGGACTGGAGGATTAGGGGGACAGAGGTTAGCGACAAACCCAAGGACATATGGAAGCAACCCATATGACCAGGAGCCCATAGAAAAGGGGGATATCACCCAAATTTGACCAAATGTGGGTTTTTTTAACTATATAATATGATTTTTATGCTAATTTTAGCCTGCGTTTTGCCCATTTTTGGGGGGTCTGGAGCCCAATTTGAGGCCAGATCTTGGGAGGAATTTGGAATAGGATTCCCAACCAAAATCCTATATAAACCAAGCATTTTTGGTAGTTCATAATAGGATAATTAATGCATAACATGAAGTCCAAGCCATTTTTTATGCAGGGAAGCCATTGAGGAAGCAAACTTTGGAGGCCATTTCCGGGAGCTACGCTCAACCTTTTTCAGTGCCGTCAATTGTGTTGGATTATTGAGGTCGAGTAGAAAAAAAATAGACCGATTTGTAATCCTTTTGAAATACTTCTGATGTAATTTTTCAGCATTGAATATTAATAAGAAAACCTCCCCCACTGAGACATGCCCGAAGACGTAGGCAAACTTGTGTCGAACTCCATTATCAATCTTGATGTTATGGTTTGCTGTTCCTTTTGTTTGATTTCTGGTATGCATTATTTATGATGGCTGCAATATTATTTCATTAAGATCTTCTTATTTTCTTAATTCCTAAGTGGTAATTTAACACATGCTTAAAACTCAACCAAGTCTTTTAAAGATCATTTTCGGATCAAGTGGTATCAGAGGAGGTTGACAATTGGTTGTTTGAGTTTGCATGATTACCAGGGAAAAGATAATTCGTGGTGAAGGAAATCTTATAGTAGGAGATCCAGAGATTGTATCAAGAAAGAGGACTTCTCAAAGTGAGAAGATGGCATCTGAAGAAGGAATGTATCAGAACGAGATAGAGTTGCAAAATACTTTAATATTCTCCATGTCATATATGGTAAAGGTATTATATGATGATTACTTGGAACAAAAGAGGCCTTTTCAAGGGGAATCTTCAAAACAAGACAAAAGAAAAGAAGGAGAGGACCCTCCTAAAACTCCTCCTTCACCTCCTTCATCTCCATCTTCTTCTTCTTCAAGTACAAGTTCAACTTCTACCGCAAGAAAACATTCTCATAAACATAAGCATGATATTCCATTACTTAATCTTAATGTAAAATTTGAATTTCCCATGTATGATGGGGAAGTCAATGCTGAGAGGCTTGATAACTAGGTCAGACAGATGGAATTTTATTGCAGTGTGCAACAAATCAAAGATGAGGCAACCCAAATCAAATTGACATCGATTCATATTGTAGGCACAACACTCATCTGATGGTAGAGTAAATTGCAACATGGTACTCAACAAGTTGGTAATGTATTTCCATCATGGTAAGATTTTGTTTTTGCACTTAGAAAGAAATTTTGTCCTTTGGGTTATAAGGAAACGGATTTAATTGAATGGCAAAGTCTTAAACTAAGAAAAGGAAAAATGGTGCAAAAATACATGGATGAATTTTGTAAGATGGAATTAATGTTAAATATTCCATTACATACACAAGAAACTCTTATGAAGTATATAGGAGGTTTACCTGCACATATTCGTAACACTACATTTATGATTGGACCTACTAATCTTGATGAGGTTTCTGTCCAAGAAACATATATTGAAGCAAGGAAAACAATATTTGGTGTATCAGGGGAATCGTTTTCAAGGAAAGACGACAAAAGAAAGGGGAATGGAAAGAAAGAAAATTAAATGACAAGGACAAAAGATAAGTTCTCTTGCAAACATTGAAATAAAGAAGGGCATGATGATGACCATTTCTAGAAATTGCATCCAGAGAAGAGATCAAAGTGGTTTAAAGCGAGGAAAGGGAGGAAATTAGTTGCAACAACAACATGACCAACAAACTTGGGGTATGATTCAGGTGATGAGACTAAAATCACATCAGTTGGTTTGACATGTAAAATTGGTGATGGTTTTGATTCAAGAAGTAAATTGTTTCATATAAGGGTCATCATGAAACACACTAAGATTGATACATTGATAGATAATGGATATCAATCTAACTTAATTTTAGAGGAAGTGGTTAAGAAATTGGGATTGATAACTAATTTACATCATAAACCTTACTCACTTAAATGGATAAGCAACAATCATAAATTGCACATAACAAAGCAATGCTCTTTAAGGTTTGAAATTTCATCAAAATTTGTGGATGAGGTAACATGTGATGTGGTGCCACTAAATGAATGTGGAATGGTCTTAGGCAGCCCTTATTTATATGATCACAACACAATCTTCTACATGGAACATAATCAATATCACTTAACTAAAGAAGGCAATGAATATGTTATACATGCTCATCACATAAAAGAAAATCAATCTCTTCAAACAATGGAACAATTAAGGAAGGCAACTTATGCAAGAAACACACCTATAATTGTGCCAAGTAAAACAATTGATCTTAAGCATGAACATGAGATGGTTGTAGGATGAGAATTAGATCATACTTTGCTTCAAGATAAGTTAATGTTGTGCAAGCACATCAAACATATTGGTTCATTTGTAGTCATATTTATGATGTTATCGCTGCTAATGTTTTCTACATGGATGGTAGTGGATTCAGTAAGATGTGAATGAGTTCAAGTGGCTAACAATATGATTTCAGTTGTCATGGTTTTTTTGCAATTGATTATGATGCAACAGGTGCATAGGATAGAGTTTAAAGACAAAGGACAAGTGGGGAGGCCTATCCCACACTTGATGTCTGGTTAATATCCTTTTGGAGGACCAAAATGTCTTAGTGGGGAGGTGTGATCCAAATGGATCCAGGAAGGCATAAAAATCAAATTTCTTAGAATTGGACGAAACCAATTCCATTGCGCCGGTCTCGTCACGTCGATTCTGACCATATATGTTTTTCCAAAAATGGACTCTGGATGCGAAAGTTATCACATTCTGATTGATTTCCCAAATAGGAAAAAAAAGTCAAAGTCAACAGTAAAACATGCTGTACTACTGACATCAGTATGACATGTTAGGTCACGTCAGTATGATGTCATGATGAAATCATTAGGGACACGTGGCAGAACAAGGAGGTGGCATGTGTCACTCATTTTTGGCGTTTTCAAGCTGAATTGGACCAGTACAAAAGTGACACGTGGCACTGTATGGAAGTGACACATGGAACCGTACGAATGTTGACACATGGTAGGATGACGTAGATGTATGGATGTGACATGGAACCAGTGGAATCATGACACGTGACATGTATGATAATGACGTGGCGTGTGGGTTGACTGTGAAATCACGTGGCAATGCTGACTAGGAAGATTACTGGGTTGCTGACTCTACGTTGAATGGATTGTACGGGTGAATCCATAGGTGACATGTGGCACAATCACATGGTGCCATGTGGAACCCCAAATTTGGTCAATAATGTCCGGGTCAAAAATTTGTTACACTCCATGGGATTCGACCACCCGACCTCTGTTAAGGTTTAAGCTATTATTAGGTTTCTTTTCAATTTACTAGATAACCATAACATATATAGGATCACTAAGAGAAACACAATCAGAAGACACACATCATTTATCCTGGGAAACCCTCATGGGGGAGAAAACCCAACAAAAAATTCCTTAATATAGATATCCAATACAATGCCAAGACAATAAACCAAAACACTAGATAATATCAAACACTGAGTAATGCACCTCTCTCTTCCTTCTTCTCCCAACCATAGCTACCAAACTTGCACACTAGATGAGCAAATGAGTGAGTGAGATAATGATGTGCTAGCTTCCTTTATTTATACAAAATGGCAGGTGCTGGAAATGTTTCTCTTCCCTGGGCATGACTTTCTTGTCTTCTTAGTGGTTAAAACCACTTTAATTAGCCTGGGGGATGACTTCTCAATTAGCATATTATATTTAGGGTTTGACCAATCCACAAAAGGGGATTTGGTCAATTACAATGCCCGACATGATCAATCCACAAAAGGGGATTGACCTAATGAATAATAACTCAATAATAAATAGAATACTCTTTGCAATTACAATATTTCAACACTCCCCCTTAACAAGAAGATTATTCTATAACATCATCAGGAGAGAGAGAGGGAAACAACATCAACAACATCTGGAAAACTAATTGGCATATCTATAAATCATTAGAATTTTTTCTCATCATCAATATCATCATCCTCAATAGGGAGCTGGAATGACATCATCATCTACATCAACATGGATTAGTATAACACTAATACATCATCATCATCAATAACAACACAAGGTTGATACAACGTCAACAACAACATCATCATATCACAAAGGCAAGAGCATCATCAACATCAACACTAGGCTGGAAATCTTCAGCATGAAGCTGGCATCTCAACAACATAAACACGAAGCTGAAAATATTCAACACGAGGCTGTCATCACAACAACATCAATATGAAGGTGGAAATCTTCAACACGAGGCTGGAATTACAACAATATCAACACAAATCTGGAAATCTTCAGCATAAGTCTGGCATCACAACAACATCAACATGAATATGGAAATCTTCAGCACAAGGCTGGCATCACAAAACCATCAGCACAAAGCTCGAAATATTCAGCACGAGGCTAGCATCACAACAACATCATCACAAAGCTGGAAATCTTCAGCACAAGGCTAGCATCAACACTACTCCCTCTTTTGAGGGAGGTCCTTTCAGACTACACCAATATTATCTTGAAAGTACTCAAACTTTACATGAGACGGAGGCTTGGTCAACACATCTGCAACTTGTTCATTCGTGCTAACATACTGGAGCTTTATGTCTCCTCTCTACACCATATCACATATGCAATGATATCAGATTTCTATGTGTTTTGACTTGTCATGGAACACATGGTTCTCTGTAATATTTATGCAACTCTAGTTATCACATAGAATCATGGTTGCTTCCATCTCCAGATCAAATAGATCTGTCAACAACTTTCGAATCCATATGGCTTCACAACTGGAGGAACATGCTGCAATGTATTATGCCTCTGTCATGCTGAGAGAAATACTTGATTACTTCCTACTCTACCATGAGATCATGGCTGACCCCAGACTGAAACAAAATCCTGAAGTTCTCTTTCTGTCATAGACACTTCCATCCCAATCTAAATCGGTATAACCACTCAGTCTGAAGTCATGATCTCCATTATAACTGAGACCAAAATCTAATGTACCCTTAAGGTACCTCATCACATGCTTTGCAACAACCAGGTGAACACGTTTAGGCTCTACCAGAAATTAACTCAAGGTGTTCAAAACAAAACATATATCTATCCTGGTATTCGTCATATACATCAACGATCCAATGATCTATTTGTATAGTGTAGCATCAACCAATTCTGACGAAGTATATACCAGGAGATTCATCTTAGTTTCCATGGGTGTGTTCATGGATTTACACTCCAACATATCAAATCTCTTTAGTATTTCAATTGCATACTTCCCTTGGTTGAGGAAGATCTTCTTTGGGCTCTGCCATACCTCAAGACCTAAGAAATAATGCATTAGGCCAAGGTACTTCATCTCAAATTATGCAACGATCTTCTTCTTACAATTAGTGATGAGATTTTATTCTCCAGTTAGAAATAAGTCGTCTACATATAACAACAATATAACATGCTCATCATTCATAACCTTGAAGTAGAGGTTAGAGTCATATTTACTCTCGGTAAAGCCCAAGTTCGTCAGAAAACTGTCAATTCTTCCATACCAAGCTCTAAGAGCTTGTTTCAATCCATACAGAGCCTTCTTCAATCTGCATACATGAGTCTTTTTTTCTTCTACTTCAAATCCTTGAGGTTGTTCTATATACACTTATTCTTCAATGACACCATTTAAGAAATTTGTTTTCACATCCATCTGGTTTAACTTCCACTTCATCTTAGCTGCAAGGAATATGATGGTTTTGATTGAAGTGTATCTGGCTACAAGAGAAAACGTCTCTTCATAGTCAATGCCTTCCTTTTGAGAAAATCCACGAGCAACAAACCTTGCTTTATATTTCTCAATACTTCCATCAACAAC
>SNQJ01S0065892.1:108815-126220 GCA_010110895.2 Picea sitchensis | reverse complement strand
GGACGTGCAACTCTCAAACAGTTGAGATTAATTCACCTTGATCGATGGTTCTCAGGTGAATTCTGGACCCCCCTTTCCATTCTGCCTTTAATGGGGGGGGTCCGGAATAGTGTGGCGTGTGAAATGGGGCCCCCTCTTATCCTATTGACTACCGTGTCGCATTCCCCCTCTGCCACCTGTACTCCACTTAAACATGCAACAGGGCCCATTCTCATTGGTTTTTCTCTAGCCCTATTGGGATTCGTCACTATTGGTCGGACGCTAGCCCTGTCGGGGTTCGACGGTTGCAAAGTCGAACGATTCAGCACCCCTGTAGCGCCAAGGCACGAAATACAAAGAGGCACCGTGATTATTTGAAATATGACCATGACCCACGACCACATGGGAACGGGGAGAGAGAAAGAGTTAGCTTGCGCTAGGCCTCCGTAGGTAATTTGGGGGCTCTAATTCAGCAGAAGACCAGAAAATTTTGATTGAGGTAGTGGGAATGTGACAAGTGAGTAAGGTGATTTCCTACAATTTGATAAGGGTCATGTTTTCTGAGTTCAAGGTCTAGTAATTTGATGTCATCCATTGCTACAGCTTCTACCTTGGCATGACCCATGTTAAGTAGTGAATACTTCCCAATTTGTACAGGAAAAACCAGCCAGAACTTCTTCTTAGCAACTTTCAATTATGTGCCAATGCCACCAGTTACTATTTGGTAGGCCACCTCCCTACACATTAGTCTATTGGGAAGGAACTTTGGAAGTGTGTGAGGATGAATCGAGCACTCGAAAACCATGACATAGGAAAAACCCTCTTCAATAAACCAAATCTGCGATCACCCTGAGATTACCCATGATTTTCTCTTAAATACGAGGGGGTGCATAGCCATACAAGATTTGTTGCAGAGGTATCACTACGTAGTGGAATATTTTGTAAAAGACATCTTTAGCGTTTTACTACCATAACTTAGAATGATAAACATGAATGGGCTCCTCATAGGTTGGGTTCTAGCTCTAGCTCATCAAAGGGAATGGAGTCATGTAACAAACCACATCCATAATATAGGTATACATGTAAAAGGTTGTAGGTCAGCCTTTCAATTTTGTTGTTTGGTACTCCACAACTTCACTAGATAGATTGTTGGATAAAATTTTCCCCCATTTGAAGATGAAACCCCCAGCTACTTCGTGTAGAACTGGCACCCATTCTGCCGGAAAATGGGTAGGGATTTTCCTCCCGAAGAGTCTACATAGCATTAGGGATATATAAACCATGTATTCGTTTAACAAATATGTGCCATAGCTGTCGTGGGTATCGGCTCTAAATCTTGTTGGAATTCCCCACCAGTCTTTGATTATATTTGGATATGTTTGATCGAATTCTGTGCACTCCTTTCTTTGAAAATCCGCAATATATTCGGCATTATAAATGTATATAAAAGTAGGGGGAATTTTGTACATTACTCGGATTTTCTCGGGTCTGAATGAGCCGGCGATGACCCCTTGGTTTTTTTGAATTCTCCTTGTCAAAACATCTATTTTCTCTAAAGCCCAACATACCATGTCATTATATGGCATGAGTCTCAGTTGTGTGCCTATTTTGTGCAGCTCAGACTCTGCTATGTCTCTGAGTTTATTTTCAGTCCTTTCATTCCCGAAATCGTCGGGGCAATTCCTAATATCATAGTCCAAAATCTCAAAAATATGCCTCCGAGATTTGATTGAATCCACAACATGTGGCATAGTGTCTCATAAAACATCTCCATCCAGATTTGAGCTTCCACCTTCTTCTTCACTCTTCTTAGGTGCTTTTCTGGGTGCCATGGTTTCGGTGCTAAATGAAAACCTATTGCAAAGAAGAAATGTGTGAGTTCTTCTTAATATAACTCACTCCTAGTCTGAAAGTGAGACTGAAATTTGAAATAACAGACCTTTATTTACCTTTAACTTGTCTTAAATTTATTTTACCGAAAAAATTAAATGCCTTAACGGATATGGTATGCCTGGACATACGCACTCTACATTCAAAATATCTTCATTAATCTGTTATAGAGACTACCACATATCGACGATTCCAAATTAGGATTTCGAAAGGAATGTCATTGAAAACTCTCAAATAGAGAAACGCGAAAAGCTATTTAATTATCATTAATCCCACTTTAAAGTTAAGTTAATTTGTGTTTAAGCACTTAATTCTTTCGGGATTTCATGTTTCATAGTTTCGAACATCATGTCCCCGAGAGGTATAACACAAGAAATCCCGAATCGCGAAATTGCGATGGAGTTTATTCTCGTTAAAACTTCTTACTTCTTAACAAACCTAGAATTAGCTTTTAAGAATTTTGCGACTTCGGGGATCGAAGATTTAAAGAGACTCAAGGTGGACTCTTGATTTCCCGAATTACGACTGATTATCGATTCGTAAAAAATTTTAAAACTTAAATAATCATGATTAAAAGGTATTTTGTGATCAGCGCATCGGGACTTTAAAAGTTGTTTGAGTTGAGATTACCGAAAAAGGACATGCAAAAGGCTTGGAAATCCATTAACGTTTTTAATCGTTACTTTTAAGATCGGTTTAATTCCTTTTAAACCATCACTTTTTCAAGATTTCGGCACTGGGACTTAAAATTTGTTGGTAAAAAACATACTTCGTGAATGACCGAACTCCGAAAATCGAAAGTCCTGAAATGCCTTTTGATTTATTTTTGAACTAAGGGCAGCTTGATAATTAGGAAAAAAGAAGGATTGGATTTAGAGAAGAAAAATAAAATAAAAATCAACATAGGTTCCATCTAGGGATCTTGTCTCCCTGCGGGATGATAAGAACAATAGACCGCGTGCCTTTATTGGGTAAATGGAGTCATTACTTAAATCTTGTGAAACGTTTTCAGAAAGAGGGTAAAGATAGAATCATAGGTTTGGCCTTTATCTTTGAAAGCTTCCAAAACTTAATCGTTTGTTGATCTCAACCTTAGTTTCTCCTATGACTTCTCCTTTCTAGAAACGGATTCCGAGTATGTTTAAGACAATCAAAACAACCTTAGGAATTCTAACAGGTTCTGTAGATACTTCTTGCATCAAGTCAAAGTAATTTCGATGTTTTAAAACAGGGAGTCATGCATGCACTTGGGATGTAGATCTAATCAAAAAGAAAACTAGTTACCAGAGTACAATGAAATTCATGTATAACAGCCTTATAGATATCTTATACATTGCTTCACTTCCAACGAGCTTGTTCAGTACCCTGGTGAAGTTATCTTCTTCCCTTCATTGAATTTTCTTTCACCACTTCATTTTGTAGATTCGCATTTAAATGTTGAGATGAGGGCAATCATTTAATGAATTTCCTTTCATCATCTCTTTTTGGGACTAGATGGGGGCAATCAATTGTGAATTTCCTTTCACAATTTGTCTTATGCTTTCATTATATATGTAAAGTGGGGGAAATCAATTTGTATAAAGCGTACTAGGGACAATATATGTTAATAATTTTGGAAACAAAGGTCTATTAACTCACTTTGATTACTCTGGGCAAGTCTTCTTTTGACCTTCAAAACATCTTAGTCTGCAGGAAAGCTTAAGGGGTTTTTTTCATTTCCAGGGATCTTCTCTAAGAAAGATTCATCATTTGAAACTTGTCAAAAGAACTAAGAGAGTCGAGACTATCTTATACATACTTTTGTTCAGTAGTAGTCTGAAGAGCCACAAGGACTTGTCCCTTTTCTAAAGATTCATTTGTCAGCTTTCAGAGGATAGGTACGACCCCTCCTTTTCTATGAAGTCCATGGGGAAACATCTGGAGTAACCCAAGATTTCGAAAGGGTGACAGAAAAGGTTTTGAAATTCATAATCGTGGTTATTGTAACACATACTCAACTATTGAAAAGTTCTTTAAATTCTCTTTATTTCTTTTGTTCTTGTTTGTCTTGCCTTAGTGATTCATTTTGAACAATCATTTTTTAGATAATGCATCTACCGAGTAACTTCATGCATATAAAACTGTTGTTTCACTAGGTGATATTCTTAGGAAGTCTACACAATTCATACATTTGAGTTACTATTTTGCTCGCATCTAAATAAATTATTTATTTATCACTTGTTTTGGGATGCACCGTATTTCCGATACATGACCACTTGTTTGATTCTTCTTGATGTTTGGGGTGTAGACCAGAATCCTACAAGAAGACAACATGAAGAGCATCAGGGTTTTGAGATTTGTTGGATTCAATGTATTGAATATTTAATATCTCTATTCCTAGGAGTTCACTAACCTGCTTTATTTACGGTGAAATTAAAACTTATCGAAAAACTGCAAAAACAGAAAACACAAACCGATATATACAGTAGAAATTTGGGAATTGTTTATTGCATATAGTGCTTCAGATAATGCCCGTTGATAGGGGTGTTAAGGGTTTTACCGTCCAAATTTTCTAATAGAAAAGAGTTCTTCCCTTCAGAAGCTGTGACTTTGAATGGTCCATACTAGATATGATCAAATTTACAATGTTTTGTCGATTCTTCCCCCATAGCGTCCCATTTCAAAACCAAATCACCAGGGAGGAATTCCCTGTCTTTAGCCTTATGATCAAACAGTGCTTTCATGTTGTCTTGATATTTCTATAGCCTTTCGTCAACCTCATCCCTAGTCTGTTAAACTTCAATCAGTTGATTGATTCTTCTTGTGACATGGTTTGGCTCTTCTTTTTCATCTTGTCAAAGCTTCATCACAGGTAGAGCTAGGTTTATGGGTAATATCACGTCATTCCCGTATACCATTTGGAATGGAGAAGTTACAATCGATTTCTTGGTGCCGATCTGATTTGCCCACAGGGCATATTTCAAATGCACATGCTAGGATTTTTTTATTTTCATTCAACACCTTCTTAATTAAGGTAATTAAGCTTTTATTTGACGATTCTTCTAGCTCGTTGCCTTGGGGGTAGTATGTCGTGGAGTGACCCAATATAATGTTGTACTTTTGGAAAAATTTAATCATCTCCATAGATTTGAATTCCTGGGCATTATCTGTAACTATCTTTCGGGGACAGCCAAATCTAGATAATATGTTTTCTTCCATGAAGTCTATCACTACTGAATCTGTGGATTTTCTAGTTGGAACAACTTCTACCCATTTGGTGAAATAATATGTAGCAGTCAGGATCCATTTGTGTTGTGCGCTAGAATGTGGATTAATTTCGCCTATAAAATCCAACCCCCATTGTTAGAACGGAGCTTCCATTTTAACCAGGACTAGAGGTAGTGTTGGGAGTTTCTGCTTGCCTGCAAATAATTGGCATGAATCACAGGCTCTGACTTTGGAGTTTACATCTGCGAATAATTTAGGCCAATAATATCATTCTCTTAGGATTTTATAAGACGTTTCTCTCCACACATGATTCCCTCTGCATACCCCTTTATGGAATTCATTTATGACTTTTCGGTCTCCAATTCGACTAGGAAAACCAGTGGAAAACCCAGAGGGTCTTTCCAATACAATTAACTTTCTGAAATACAGTACTTCACCACATGCAGTTTCACCATTCTAGCTTTGGATGTAGCCATATCACTTGGGCATTTCAAGGTCAACAGATAAGATACTATATCTTTGTACCACACCAAAGTTGTGAACTTTTCTTCTATACTGGTTGTGGCTATTTCATCGTCGAGTTCATCCATATCCAAAAATCCTTCATACTCTTGTAGATTATTTATACCAAGCGCTCTGAAGTTTGATTCGACTAGTAGCTTAGATAAGCCTTGTCCTTTCATGAGATTTGTCGGTTTCACCTCCAAGTCGAATTTTTGAATCTTAGCAAGCCATCAGCCCCTCTTCCCATTGCTATCAAGTTGAACTAATATGTCTTTAACAGAACTGGTAGGTACATATGCAATTATCTTGGAGTGTAATATGTAGGTTTTGAAAGATTTTAGTGCCTTCACCATAGCATATGCATGCTTTTCCATTATGTTGTATTTCAATTATGCATCTCTGAGGCTTCTACTGAAGAATGTTATTGGTTGCTCGAAATCTTCTTCATTCTTTTGTAGGAGTACTGATGTGATTGTGTGTTCGAATGAAAACGAGAAGATCAAAAATTCCTTGAGATAATTAGGGCTTGCCATTACAGGTGCTTTACCTATAATTTTCTTGATGGCGCAAACGATTCTTTAGCTTCAGCCGTCCATTTAACTTCGTTTTTCTTCTTGAGCATATCTGTAATCAATTTCACGATTTCATCAAAGTTCGGGATAAATCTCCTCAAAAAAATTATTTTCCCTAAAAATGACTGGATTTCTTTTACATTTCTAGGAATATTTATAGTGTCAATAACTTCGACCCTTTTAGGATCGATTTTAATTCCATCCCGAGATACAATATGGCCCAAGAGTTTACCTTCTTACATTGCAAAGTGAGACTTCTTGGGATTTAAAGACAAACCAAATTTGCGACATTTCTCGAACGTTTGCTTGAGATGTATCAGGTGATCTTCATCATATTTAGAAAAAATGGTCAGATCATCAAGCTAAATAACCATGAATTTATTTCTTTCACCGACGAAGGAGATATCCATAGCCCGTTGGAAGGTAGCACCTGCATTCATTAAACCAAAAGGCATTTTATCATACATAAATGTCCCCCAAGGGGTGGTGAAGGTTGTTTTTTCTTTATCGTCTTCATTGACAGCAATCTAATTGTAACCGAAAAAACCGTCGATCATGGAAATCCTATTCGCTCTGACTACTTTTTCTAAAACATGGTCCATTTTGGGTAGTGGGTAATTGTCTTTAAGAGAAGATTTATTTAGATTTCTAAAATCTACACACAGTTTGATTTATCCGCTCTTCTTCCTGACTGGGACCAGGTTGGCTACCCACTCAGAGTACCTGAGTGGTACAATTATTTTGGCATCCAGGATTTTCTTTACTTCCCTTTCGACCATAGGAAATAATATGGGATTTATTTTCCTAAGCTTTTGTCTGAAAGGCTTAACGCCTGGCTTTAAGGGAATCTTGTGTTTGATCACCATGGTGTCATAAGTTCTTAGCTCATCATAAGACCAAGCAAATACATCTTTATATTTCTTGAGTAAATCCACATATCTTCCTTTCATCTCGGGAGGAAGATATTTTGATATTTTTACTATTCTAGGCTCTTCTTTGGTGCCTATATCGCAATCGTCGACTTCCTCCAGTTAGGGTTGCAATGTAGATTTCAATGGTATATCATTATGGTTATTTGTTAGTACCAACAAGCGATGATTCATAATCTTGTCTTGGAACTCTTGAGGATCTTCCCCCTCTTGCATAATCCAAGTATGGTCATTCTGGTTTTCTTGGCCGATGTGCGTTTCGGCGAAGTCTTCCACCATTTCGAGGAATTTTCTGATCTGTTCATCATCTTCGAAGACTTTCTAGTGTTGTATATTGTTTGGTATGGATGGTCTATGCCTCATATCTATGTGATACTTAAGTTTTAAATCTGCAGGGGGTGCAAAAGTTGAGGTTGCTTTGGCTAACGAATCAGCTTGTGTATTTTCTGTACGGGGAATGTAATGGACATTAACTGATGAGAAAACATTTTCCATTAAATACCAGATGTATTTTCTATAAGATCTCAATATCGGGTGCTTGGCCTGATACTATCGATTTACTTGTTTGACAATTAATTCTGCATCTCCAAAGACTTCCAAATTTTTTATGTTTAATTTTCTAGCGGCTTCTAATCCCAAAACCAGGGCCTCGTACTCACACACATTATTTGTGTAGTCTATGTCCCACTATAGTCTGTAAGAGAAAGGAATGATAAACCCATCTTCAGGTGCTACGAAAAGTACTCCTGCACCTTCTCCTTTTCATGACGAAGCACCGTTGAAATACATTTTCCAGGTTCCAGCACTATATACACTTTCTTTTACTCTTTTTGTTTGATTTTTTTCTGTGAAATATTTAGCACATTCATTTATATCATCATCAATTGATAAAATACAATTTCCAAAATATTGATCAACGATATAAACAAGGTAATTGTTAGGACTATGTGGATCACTTACAATGTATGCCAACCATGTTTCCCAGTATAATCGGATGAATTGTCCTCCGAAAATGGGAATCGTGGCGTATGTCATGTCTAGCTGAAGGGATCCTCCGAGCTTAGCACCCCAAGACCTGGATAATAGCATACCATACTTCAGAGGTATGTCACCAATAACCACATCCATCAGAATACTTTTCATTGGGATTTGTGCAAGATTTACTACCAAGTCTTTGATCATGCCTACACATTTAAATTTTCTTGAATCAAATGAATACAAGTATCTGTACGGCCTGTTAATTTCAGGAACAAGTCTATCCATAATGGCCTTGGGCATCACGTTATGCGAGGCTTCCAGAATCTAGCATGCAGTTATGTAGCAGTCGATCGTGCACATTTAGTGTAATGAATAAAGGAGCAACGATTTCTCTGGACCCTTCATAATGCAGACCGAAAATTATATTAGGCTTATCATCTTCCAAATTTATAACGTCATCTTGACTTCCCATAACTGAAAAATTCATCATTCTGGTGATTTGTTTTCAGTAAATGGGATTCTTGGTTATTTCAACCAGAGGTATCGGTATTTTCATTTTGTTAATCTCATTTTCTAGACTGAAATCCCCTATAGTTTTTTTGGTTTCTCTGACCGGCACTTCGGTCTCCTTCCTTTCTGACTTATTTGTTTGCATCTCTTTGTTTTCAGTTATTTTTACTTCCAACGTATGTGTTTCAGCTGCCTTAGTTTTCCTAGCTTGGATCTCAGCTACCTTTGTTTTGGCATTTTTTGGATCTACTCCTTTTATTTGGGTGTTGGGTATCTTGGCATCCTTTGGAGCGGGCTTGTATATTTCACCTCTTGGCAGGATTTTCTTTGGTGGAGTAGTTTCCAAGTTTTTGTTTTTAGGCCTTAGATTGTACTTATGTTGGAGCTCGGCCATTATCGTATCGACTATTCCTTGATAGGAAGAATCATCTATATCTTTTATGTTGCTATCCTTATTAGACCATTTTTCAGTGTCCAGAGACCTCTCATAGTCTTCCTTAGTTAAATGGGGTTGTAGACAATCGTCGTTGAAATTGTTCATATCTCCTTCTAGATCCTCAAATTATTGTATGTCATTCCCTCCTATAAAATTTTCATTTTTTAAAGGGGTTTGAACTTTTTGGTCTTCATTTTTAATCTATCTTTGTTGTATCTGAGGATTAGGGTTTCTTATGAAATATCTCCTAACAAATTGATCTGCTTTAGATTGATCTATCTCCATCCTTGAAATTTTATTTGATAGATATTTTACTATCCTATCCATATCATCCATTTTATCACCTGAAGATATTCGATATCCTAAGGGTCCTGCATGTTCCCTAAAACGTTTAATCTCTTTGTTTCTTGTTTCCACTTTTGTTTTTAATTTCCTAGAGGCCATAATATTTGACTCAATCTCTATGGAATCGTCTTGCATTCAGGTAAGGTCGGTCGCTCTCCTTTCTCTCAATAATAGTGCAAAATCGGGATCGAAGAAGGTTTAACTTCGATTGAGATCTTATTATATAATTTATTAAATCTCTGGATAAATTCAATAACCGTTTCGGAATTTTTCTTCCTTAATGCCCCAAACTTAGTTAAAAAGTATAAGTGACCCTTTCTTTCACCCCATTTTCTAAGAAAAGAGTTTTCTAACGTGTCATAAGATAATATTGAACCTACGGGCAAACCTTGAAACCAATTTCTCACCTTCCCTTCGAAAGTTTGTACAAATAATCGTGAATACATGTCTTCGTGTTCGAGACCGACGATATCTGCAAATTGGTCGAAGAAGTTGATATGTTCAGTTGCAGTTAGGCCTCCTTACCCGGTAAACTTAGGTAGGTTTTTCATATAGTTCTTAGGTAAATCATGAAGGGGTACTGGGAGAACCAAAGGGGCGTATCTAGCAGCTACTTTGGCGAAAATCTCGGGAGGTGGCGATTGCCCTTGGCCGCCCCCTCCTCCTCCTGCAGTAGCCATAGATATCCTTGGGGAGTTAACTGGTAGATTATAAAGAGGGTTTTGGAAGATGTATAGTGATCCCTTAGCTTCTTCGAGAGACGAGAAAAATGAGAAAGGGGGGAACGGGATACGGGGGCTTGGTTCCTCTAATTTTCAAGAGACGTAAATGGGAGAACCCGCAGGTGTGGAATCCGAATATATGGTATGCTCTTTGAGACTTTGTGAGGTCAGGAAACCTAACTGAGGGGTTAGTGGGATATCAATCGACGCAATTTTTATTGAGGGCTTCACACCTTCGCTTACACAAGAGGTAGTCGGATGAGACTCAGATTTGATTTCTGGGAACACTAAATTCATGTTTTTGGTCTTGGCTTCAACTGCCTTAGCCAAGGTATCTCCGAAAAGGTTTTGGGTGGAAACTTCTTGTGAAGTTATTATTTCAAGTGGAAACTTAGCCTTAGGCTGTGTGTGTTTAGGCTAGTAGGTCGTAGTAGTTTGCTTAGTGAAACCTCTTGTTTTTAGTATTTTTTCAGGATCAGAAATAGGCTTGGTCTACTTAGCATATCGGTTTTGTCTGGTGTTCCTTCGACTAGATCCCAGCTTACTTAAACGTGGAGTTGCCAAGTGAATAATAACTGGGCCTTTAAAAGGTGTTCACTCTTTTCTCACTATCAAAGAGGTAAACTTATAAATGTCGTTTTCCCAGGGAAAATAATTCTGCCTCTCTGTTCCCCGACAATGGCGCCAAAAATATGTTGTTCCAGAGTTTATACTCAAGGTTGGGAGTATAAAGTCTAGGCATCCGAAAAGAGGGTCTATGATACAAAGAAGAATAAAACAACTCTTTAAAGGAAAAGGAGCTAAGGTTGATTCATGAGCAGTCTTTGTCTAGCTTTCAAATGTTCCTGGACACTGATGTCCTTCTCAATGGCCGCACATGAATGTTCAAGTTCAACCTGGGTGGTGGAAGGTTTTAAGATAGTATTGAAAAGGTTTAAGGCCATACTGGTCTGATCTGTTATACCGGGTTCAATGTTAGGTTGTCTCATGACTGGTACATTCATGGAGGAGGAAATTTTTAAGGATTGGTTGCTTCTTTTTAGATTGTATGAGAAAATTTCATGAATCTTGAATTAATAGTGTAGAAACATCAAAGTATGTTTCCCGTATCTGAGTTAAACTGAAAACCATGCATGGAATGAAAGAAAACATAAACATGTGGAACAATGTGAGGCTTTGATCAAGGAAGAATCTCACACTATGACAGAGGAAGAAAAAAGATCAGGAAAAACTGTAATGAAGCATCAAATATAATAGTCTAAGTCATTCATAGGTCTTGTAAGTGTTGATAGTCGATACAGAGGAAAAACTGTAAATGATTATATCACTAAAAAATTCAATCACCACAGTAGAAGTTGTACTAAATTGAAGCTACACATTCGTCAAAGATACATAAGAAATGAAGTTAAATATGAAATAACAAAGGAGCACATAATGCAAACTTGATGGGGTATAGAATCTCCAACTTGCATTTGTATTAATTTTGGAAAAATGAAGAACTTTTCTGCTACAATTGGCCAAAAAAAATCCATTGGTATCACTTTCAAAATTGTATTTATACAAAAAAAAAAAATCAACCCTAGACGGTTGGTAGTATCCTAATCTCCTCCATGCTAACGATTACAGAATATAGAATTTGAACCGTTTTGATCGATCACTTTGTTTTTCTAACAATTGGATAAAAATGAGCATACATGCATTATTTCATCATTTCTTTGGAGCGCTTCCTTCACTCGGCCCAACACACTCGACACACCTGCCAAGAAACTGCACCAAAATTCTAGAGTGTTCTATCATATCCTTTACTTCAAACACATACAACTTTCTCTAAATTTGGGGTAGCTTGTCTTCAATATTTACCTTTTCAAACTTTGTCGACTGCAACTGTAGATTTGCCTTTATTAGCCACTTATCCATTTGGGGGATGTTAACCTGCTTCAATTGTGAGATCTCGAGTTGGGCTTCATTCCAACTCTCCTTGATATGCAGTTGATGCCACACAATGTTTATCTATCCTAATATCCCAGGACAATCACCTTCACCAATGCCTAGTGTTTTTTTATCTAGCTGATCAAACACTTCTTCACATTCTTTATTAACTTCTCTCACCATTTTTCTGCTTTCAGCAATATTGGTCTCCCATGTTTTTAATATGATATCTCCCCTGATCTATTCTTCTATAGTCATCTTTGGTATTGATGGTACTTCCTCTCTAAATGAAAATGCTACTGCCTTTTGAAAAGTAGTGCGAGCTATTGTAGCCTCTCTCTCCTTGAAATCAATGTTATCCAGTAAGTGGCTTATTTCTAGGAAATAGTTTTGAATGTTTTCTATCTTAGAAAGCATGTTTTGTTGTTATGCTTGAAGTGTCTCATGCACCTCTAGTGCTTGGGCTTGAAATGATTTTATAGTCACAACTTGTCCTTCAACAGACTTCAAATCAGCCTATATCTTTCTCACTAATTCCTCCTGCGGAATAACATGTACTTGACTTATTTGCATATGCTTGTTTGCTTCATCTAAACTAGATTTCAACAATTGCATTTCATGTTTGTCAGCAGTCCTAGCATTTTCAACTCTTTGGTTTACCTCCTCTCGAATATTGTTTTCTATGTGCCTTATTTGCTCCTGCAACTGAGCTATCATTTCATTTTTCTTCTTCAGCCTTGTTTTTAGAGAGTCAACTGGAAATAAATTGGCAGTTGCCAAATCTCCCATAGAGCCTGCTACTTCTATGGTGAAGCCTTCCTCTTCTAGGTTTTTCCCATCTACAAGAACTCTGTGTTTCTTCACCATCATGCCCTCTCTCAGATGCATTTCATGTTTTAATACTACCTTCCTCTTCTTACTGAAAAAGTAGTCAAAGGGGGGTATCTCTTCTCTAGAGATAGGAGTAAGGTCACTTGCATAAATGACTTGAAGATGGGGGATCCCAAAAGTTGAATGTATAGGATTTAATGATGCAATAGGGCTGGCCAATTCTGAAGATTGAGTTTCTCCTGTTGTTTTGGGGATATCAACAGGAATAGTTGATGATGAAGATGGAATCGTTTGACTCGACTTTGAAGGAGTCTCGGATTTAGAACTTACTTCAGACCCTGGATTCTTTGATTGTGAAGATTCTGCTTTTTTTGAGGACACTTCAGTCTTCCTTGGATTTTCTTCTACAGTCTCTTTATCATGAGCCTCTGATCCAAATCCTGGGGGAACACTTCCTTGAGTTGGAGGAGGGGTTGTTGATTCTTCTTGTAATATCTTTGGCAAACCACTTCGTCGGTGCTTCTGGAAAGTCAAAAAGTTGGTATGTAGTTCGGGTGATAATGACAGAACTCTGTCTAATACTTCTTCATAGGTCTTGGCTCCCTTGAACATGTCATCGTAGGGAGAAACCTCATGTTCATACATTTTCATGTTGCAGTGAGTAAGGTGATTTTCTACAATTTGATAAGGGTTATGTTTTTTGAGTTCAAGGTCTACTAATTTGATGTCATCCATTGCTACAACTTCTACCTTGGCATGAACCAAGTTAAGTAGTGAATACTTCCCAATATGTACAGGAAAAAATGACCAGAACTTCTTCTGAGCCACTTTCAATTATGTGCCAATGCCACTAGTTACTATTTGGTAGGCCACCTCCCTGCACACCAGTCTGTCGGGAAGGAACTTCGAAAGTGCATGAGGAGGAATCGAGCACCTGAAAACCCTGACATAGGAAAAACCCTCTTCAATAAACCAAATCTACAATCACCCTGAGATTACCCACGATTTTCTCTGAAATACAAAGGGGTGCATAGCCATACAAGATTTGGTTCAGAGGTAGCACTACATAGTGGAAGATTTTGTAAAAGACATCTTTAGCAGTTTCCTCCCATAAATTAGAATGATAAACATGAATGGGCTCCTCAGAGGTTGGGTTCCATCTCCATATCATCAAAGGGAATGGAGTCATGTAAAAAACAACATCCATAATATAGGCATACATGTAAAAGGTTACAGGCCGACCTTTCGATTTTGTTGTTTGGTACTTTGCAACTTCACTAGCTAGATTGTCAAATAAAAATTTCCCCTAGTTGAAGCTGAAACCCTCGTCTACTTCGTGTAGAAGTGGTACCCATTCTGTCGGGAAATGGGTAGGGATTTTCCTCCCGAAGATTCTACATAGCATCAGGGCTATATAAACCATGTATTCATTTAACGAAGATGTGGCATACCTGTCATGGGTATCGGCTCTAAATCTTGTTGGAATTCCCCACCATTCTTTGATTATATTTGTATATGTTTGATCGAATTCTGTGCACTCCTTTATTTGAAATTCTGCTATGAATTCAGAATTATAAATGTATTTAGAATTAGGGGGAAGTTTGTACATTACTTGAATTTGCTCGGGTCTGAATGAGTCGATGATGACCCCTTGGCTCTTTTGAATGCTCCTTGTCAGAACATCGATTTTCTCTAAATCCCAGCATACCATGTCATTATACGGCATGAGTCTCGACCGTGTGGCTATTTTGTGCAGCTCAGACTCTGCTATGTCTCTGAGTTTATTTTCAGTCCTTTCATTCCTGAAATCGTCAGGGCAATTCCTAATCTAATAGTCCAAACTCTCAAAAATCTGCTTCCAATATTTGATTGAATCCACAGCATGTGACGTAGTGTCTAATACCACATCTCCATCTAGATTTGAGCTTCCACCTTCTTCTTCACTCTTCTTAGGCACTTTTCTAGGTGCCATGGTGTCTGTGCTAAATGAAAACCTATTGTAGAGAAGAAATGTGTGAGTTCTTCTTAATATAACTCACTCCTAGTCTGAAAGTGAGAATGAAATTTGAAATAACAGACCTTTATTTACCTTTAACTTGTCTTAAATTTATCATACCGAAAAAAATAAATGCTTTAATGGAGATGGTACGCCTGGAGATACGCACTCTACGTTCAAAATATCTTCATTAATCCATTATAGAGACTGCCACATATCGGCAATTCAAAACTGGGATTTCAAAACGAATGTCATTGAAAACTCCTGAATAGTGAAACGTGAAAAGATATTTAATTATCATTAATACCTCTTTAAATTTAAGTTAATATGTGTTTAAGCACTTAATTCTTTCAGGATTTCGTGTTTCGAAGTTTTGAACATCGTGTCCCCGAGAGGTATAACACAAGAAATCATGAATCGTGAAATCGTGATGGAGTTTATTCTCGTTAAACCTTCTTACTTATTAACAAACCTAACATTATCTTTTAAGAGTTTTGCAACTTCGGGGATCGGGGATTTAAAGAGACTCAAGGTGGACTCTTGATTTCCCAAATTACGACTGATTATCAATTCATAAAAAAAATTAAAACTTAATTAATCATGATTAAAAGGTATTTCGTGATCAACACGTTGGGACTTTAAAAGCTGTTTGAGTTGAGATTACCGAAAAAGTACATGCGGAAGGCTTGGAAAGTCGTTAACATTTTTAATAGTTACTTTTAAGATCGGTTAAATTCCTTTTAAACCATCACTTTTTCGAGATTTCGGCACCGGGACTTAGGATTTGTTGTTAAAAAACATACTTCGTGAACGACCGAACTCTGAAAACCGAAATTACCAAAAGGCCTTTTGATTTCTTTTTGAACTAAGGGCGGCTCGATAATCAGGAAAAGAGAAGGATTGGATTTAGAGAAGAAAAAAAAAAAAAAAAAAATCAACATAGGTTCCATCTAGGGATCTTGTCTCCCTTCGGGATGAGAAGAACAGTAGACCACATGCCTTTATTGGGTAAATGGAGTCATTACTTAAATCTTGTGAAACAGTTTTAGAAAGAGGGTAAAGATAGAATCAGAGGTTTGGCCTTTATCTCTGAAAGCTTCCAAAACTTAATCGTTTGTTGATCTCAACCTTAGTTTCTCCTATGACTTCTCCTTTCTAGAAACTGATTTTGGGTCTGTTTAAGACAATCAAAACAACCTTATGAATTCTAATAGGTTCTGTAGATACTTCTTGCACCAAGTCAAACTAATTTCGATGTTTTAAAACAGGGAGTCTTGTGTGCACTTGGGATGTAGATCTGGTCGAAAAGAAAACTGGTTACTAGAGTACAAAGAAATTCATGTATAATAGCCTTACAGATATCTTAGACATTTCTACACTACCAGTGAGCCTATTCAGTACCCTGGTGAAGTTATCTACTTCCCTTCACTGAATTTCCTTTCACCACTTTAGTTTGTAGATTCGCATTCAAATGCTAAGATGAGGGCAATCATTTAATGAATTTCCTTTCATAATCTCTTTTTGGGACTAGATGGGGGAAATCAATTGTGAATTTCCTTTCACCATTTTTCTTATGCTTTCGTTATATATGTGAAGTGGGGGCAATCAATTTTTATAAAACATACTAGGGACGATATATGTTAATAATTTTGGCAACAGAGGTATGTTAACTCACTTTGATTACTCTGGACAAGTCTTATTTTGACCTTCAAAACATCTTAGTCTGTAGGAAATCTTAAGGGGGTTTTTTCATTTCCGGGGATCTTCTTCTAAGAAAGATTCATCATTTGAAACCTATTAAAAGAACTAAGAGATTCAAGACTAGCTTATATATACTTTTGTTCAGTAGTAGTTCGAAGATCCATGAGGACTTGTCCCTTTTCTAAAGATTTGTTTGTCAGCTTTCAAGGCAAAGTACGACCCCTCCTTTTCTATGAAGGCCATGGGAAAACATCTGGAGTAACCCAAGATTTGGACAGGGTGACAAAAAAGGTTTGGAACTTCATAATCGTGGTTATTGTAACACAGAACGGACTGGTGAAAAGTTCTTTAAATTCGCTTTATTTCTTCTGTTCTTGTTTGTCTTGCCTTAGTGATTCATTTTGAGTAATCATTTTTTAGATAATGCATCTACTGAGTAACTTCATGCATATAAAACCGTTGTTTCACTAGGTGATATTCTTATGAAGTCTACACAATTCATACCTTTGAGTTACTATTTCACTCGCATCTAAATAAATTATTTATTTATCACTTGTTTCGGGATGCACCGTATTTCCGATACATGGCCACTTCTTTGCTTCTTCTTGATGTTTGGGGTGTAGACCAAAATCCTGCAAGAAGACAACGTGAAGAGCATCAGGGTTTTGATATTTGTGGGATTCAATGTATTGAATATTTCATATTTTTATTCCTAGGAGATCACTAAAATTCACCATTCCAATAAAATTCAGTATCTTTTGTTAGTCAACTGAGAGGGGGGGGTGAATCAGTTGTTACCGTGCTTAAACAATTATGCTTCTTTTAAACTCTTTGCCGAGTCACTAAATGATGATCACAATAATGCAGGGGAATAAA
>SNQJ01S0065892.1:76587-108805 GCA_010110895.2 Picea sitchensis | reverse complement strand
TGCAGCCAGGGAAACCAGGGTGGCAGGGAGGTGCTAGGGAGAATAGGTGTTCTTTGTTATGCAGGTTGGAGCCTGTGTAGCGGGAAGTTGGTGCTTCCATTTAGTTGGTGCTGGAACTTTCAGGAAGTTGGTGCTTCCATCCAGTTGGTGCTAGAGTACTCAGGGAGTTGGTGCTTCCTTCTAGTGGGTGCTAGAGAAACCAGAGAGTTGGAGCTCTCAAACAAGTTGCAGCTTGTCAAACAGAGGTAGCAGCCTCACATTAAGTTGGTGCTCAATTGTAAATGATGTAGAGAACAGAAAAAGACTGCCTATCATTTCGAAGAAGAAAAGGTTTTCTCCCTTTATGGGTTTCCTCGTGAAAATCTGTCTCTGTGTGTGTATCTTATGTGTGACTGATGATCTTTACTCTTACTGTTCATATTCTATATGATTGGTTGATGACACATGAATAAATCTTAATAATTGTTTAAAATGCATAAAATTGTTTAAGCTTATAAACAACTGATTCACCCCCCCCTCTCAGTTGTTCTAGTATTTCCAACACAGGGTCCATGTACTTTTTTGCAGTGACTTTAGTGGACATGAGACTTTATAATTTTCATACAACTTGTATGGAAGGGGGATCCTTTTTTTATAACTATATTTAATGCACAAGTTCCTAACTATTTTAGTGTAAATGGGTATGTCCTTTGTTGCTTGCAATAGAGATATTTTGAAACAGAGATGTTTTAGTTCCGACAACAAATTGAACTCAGAAGGTATGATTTATTTTTCCAGACCCAGACTCTCTAGAAAAGGAGATTGATCGGGCTATAATAATTCTTCCTTATGAGAACCTGGTGGTGGGGATGTTTGATATTGAGATTGACTCTGAGATTGAATTTTTGATTGAAATGGTGACTAAAATTTATGAATTTCATACTGGATAGTAGCTTTCTCCTCTTTGTTTTCTTGAACAATCAGTGATCATTTTGGATTAAGAACCTTCCCATACCTTGGGTGAATTTCCTATAAGGACACATGCATGATAGAATATATGGGAAAGGTTTGCAGATCAGTGCCATAAATGGCCTGAAATGGATTATTATTGTTAGTATTTGAGATAGGTTGGGTAAGAATTTGGGTTGATCGTGGAGGATTTTGAGGAGAAGGTAGTGACAGTTTTTGTGGTTGATTGATTTTTTGTTGAGAATCTTGTGGGGGGTATGTTGTAATGTAGGCGGTGCAGGATAAGGAAAACTAGTCATGCCATCATATGATGGACCATTCCAACCTTAATTCCAAATATGTTGTGGAATGGGTTGAGGTGGTCAAGGTTTCCATCGCATAAGAGTATTCCACATCTAATTATGAGAATAAGGAAATTGAGATGCATAGTTTTGAGCCATACCGAAATCCTAGGTTGCCATGTTTTTTGTGGTGTCATCAAATAATGTGAACTTGAGGCCCCTTTCTCCCCTAAATATATTTCCTTAATTCCAGTTAAGGAAGGGAAGTCGTTGGTGGCGTCGGATTCTTCAAAAATACCAAATATTGCAATGTTGTTTAGGGGGTTGTTACAGAGTATTTCCCCTACGGACAGTTTAAATATCTCTTGGATTATAGACCCCTAATACTAAGATAGAAAAAGATAGGTGGACACTAAAATCCCTTTGAATTCAGTTCAACCAATCAGAAAGAGAGAAGGAGAAAGAGTGTGATGCACCTTGTTTCGAAGTTTTTCCTTGTTGATTCCAATCTGAGCTTGATATCCAAACTCCTTAGCGCAACTTGATACCTGTAATAGGAAACAAAGAGAAAAAAATGACTCCTACTCTACAAGATTAGATCAAACAAATTCATGTACAAAGATCGAAGGAACAATAGACAAGCACATGCAAGAATACACAAGATTGAAGGAAATAGGCCAAGTATATTCAAATTAAAAAACAAAAGAGAATACTTATAGACCACGATATATTTAGTTGCAACAACCTCCCCAAGATCCCCACATCTAGCCCTTTCATGACTCTACCAAGATCAAAAGTTTAATATCTGAAAACTTCCTCACTTTTCACCTTGGAAAGCCCTCAATATATAAGCTTGAGAGGCACAACTACCATGATATAATGATGGATATCATTGAGGAAATGGATCCTTGAGGCTTGTATCATATCCTAAAGTTAATCCCAAGCATGAGGGTTGAACACAACTAACCCAATCTGAAGGAGTTGTCCCATATATTAAGGTGGGGAAGATCCCCCTTTTTCTCAACAAGAATGGCGCTCACCCCTAGTGACAGATAGGGCGCCACCATAGAAATGGTGCTCCTCTATAGTGGTATAGGGGGTGCCATGTGTGCACCCCTAGTATTTACAGGGGGCGCCACCCTTCATAAATGATAAAAAAAAAGGGTCGAATTTTCCAAGGAAAATGTGTGTTTAGACCTAGAAATGATGGTTTTCCTCCTCCCATATGACTTATGGGTCATGAACAATTGTTTTAATGGTGTCAAGGGGTGGATACACATCACAAAGTGAATGTGACACTTTGGAAGGTGCATACAACACTTGTGACAGTGAATGCGACACTTACCGAGATAAATACGTCACTTTGTGACACTTGTGACACTTAGGGTGCAAAACGAAAATGTGTCATTTTGATGTGTAACAGATTCCCCCTAAAGTGTGAGGTCGAAAGAGAAATTGATGGCTGAAACACTTTACAAATTATTCAATGCAAGGGTGTTTGAGTGGGAGAACCTGACAGAAGATGCAAACAATCATAAAAAAATATTAATATATGTTCCATTTTAGAGGCAGACATACATATGCTCAGAATATGAGATGACTCAAAGAACGGTCGTCAACCAATACACTATGGATCCATGAGAATACTAACTAAGGATATGGACACCTAATATACAATGTGGATTCATACCTCCATGACATGAACTGATCGCAGCCACAAAAAATACATAGTGGAGCTACTAAATGACAAAACATAGCCACGAATCAATACAATGTGGATATATGTGACAGGTTATATATCTGCATGGTCAAATGATCTCCTTCGCAACCTGGAAAAATAAGATAACAGAGTGAACTCCCAACCCATGGTCTTCATCCCAATCCCGATGTGGTACGAATCTAGCCATGTGAATAGATGATTTGATGTCGAACATGGTAGAAAGCAGTTGATTACTGGTCATTGATGTAAACTGTTAAAAAGTGTGAGGGAAATCACCAATGATGTCAATGACTCCCAAGGTACCCTAGTAAATTGGTTATTTCAATGACAAGACCATCATAAATTGTGCATACTGATCTAGTTGGACCAGCTAGAACAAAGGGTTTAAAAGGTGAGAAATATTTTATGTTATTGGTTGATTATTATGCAAGAATGACTACAATTTGTTTTCTTAGGAAAAAGTCAGAAGCATTTGAAACCTTCAAGGTCTACAAGGAAATGATTGAAAATGAAATGGATTCAAAAATCAAATGCTTGAGATCTGATAATGGAGGAGAGTTTACTTCAAATGAATTTATGGATTTCTGCAGCAAGCATGGTATAAAAAGGCAATTCTTTGTTGCTAGAACACCACAATAGAATGGGGTTGTCGAAAGAAAGAACAAGACAATACAGGAAATGGCTCGAACAATGTTAATGGATTCCAAGTTGACAGATTTTTTTTGGACACATGTAGTCCATACAACAATTCACATTCAAAATAGAGTAATTCTCAGGAACAACAGTGAAAAAACTCCTTACAAGATATGGAAATGAAGACCAGCAAATGTGAAGCATTTAAAAGTCTTTGGAAGCAAATGCTACATCAAAAGAGAAGATGGAAAAATGGGAAAGTTTGATTCTCATGTAGACAAAGGCGTACTTTTTGGTTACTCAAGTACAAGGAAAGAATACAAATGTTACAATCTAAGGCTCAACAAAGTTGTGGAAAGCATCAATGTAATGGTTGATGAGACATGTGGATAAATATTAAAGGAAGAAGAAAAAGATTCAGTGGAATAGGTTTATGAAGAAGATGAAAAGGAAGAAGAAGATGCAGAAGGGGAAGATGAAGAAGATCAAATAAAAGTAGAAGAGAAAGAAAAACAATTACCTCCAAATATACCTAGCAAACGAATACAGAAGAATCATCCATCAAATCATATTATCAGGAAAAAAGATGTTGTAGTTGAGACTAGAAGAATAATTCGTTCACCAGAACAACTGCACCTAGCACTCTTATCTTCAATTGAACCAAACAGTTTTGAAGAATCCAACAAGGATGAATTCTAGATAAAGGCCATGGATGAAGAATTGGATGAGATAGAGAAGAATGACACTTGGGAATTGGTTCCAAGACCAATGTACAAGAATGTGATCGGCACAAAATGGGTCTTCAGAAATAAATTGAATGAATATGGACAGGTTAGAAGGAAAAAAGCTAGATTGGTATGTAAATGATATGCACAGGTTGAAGGTATCAAATTTGAAGAGACATTTTCCCCGGTTTCCAGAATAAAAGAATCAGATTGATACTAGATTATGCATGTTCAATGAATATAAAAGTGTATCATATGGACGTGAAATCAACTTTTCTGAATGGAGAACTAGAAGAAGAAGTCGACATTGAGTAACCAGAAGGATTTCAGTTTTCAAAAAATGAATGTTATGTTTACAGATTAAATAAGGCCTTGTATGGTCTCAAACAAGGCCCTAGAGCATGGTATTCTAGACTAGACAAATACTTACAACAACAAGGGTTTAGGAAAGAAAATCTAGACAACAACCTCTACATCGAGGTAGCTCAAGATAGTATTTTATTAATTGAATTTTATGTTGATGATATTATTTTTGGAAGTGATGATGACAGGTTGACTCAAAAAATTTCAAAGGATATGCAAAATGAATTTGAAACGTCATTACTTGGAAAACTATCCTTCTTTATGGGTCTTCAGGTATGTCAAAGCAACCAAGGAATTTGTATTTCTCAAACCAAGTATATCAAATAAATGTTAAAGAGGTTCGGAATGGAAGATTGTAAATCAATCAGTACTCCTATGCAAACCAGTTGCAAGTTAACTAAAGATGATGACTCAAAGTCTACAGATCAGAGGCAGTACATGTCAATGATTGGCAGCTTACTTTATGTAACAACATCCAAACTAGATGTAATGCAGGCAATTGGATAGGTGGAAATATTTCAAGCAGCACCAAAGGAATCACATGTTCTAGCAGTAAAGAGGATATTCAAATATCTCAAGGGTACAAAAAAGTTTGGATTATGGTATCCAAAAGGAAAGGATTTATGACTTATTTCCTACAGAGAGGTAGATTGGGCAGGTTGCATTGATGACCGAGGAAGCACTAGTGGAGAAATGTTCTACTTGGGTGAGTGTTTGGTAACTTGGATAAGAAAGAAACATCCATGAATATCATTATTTGCAGCCAAAGCAGAGTATATTGCAGAAACAACATGTTGTACACAGGTTCTATGGATGAAAATAACTCTGACATATATACATATTGAGTATGATGAACCCATTTCAATCTATTGTGATAATACAAGCGTCAATAGTATCTCAAATAACTCAATCATGCACTCCAAGATGAATGACATTCAAATAAAGTATCACTTTCTATGGGAACATGTTGCAGAGAAGAACATTAGAGTTGAATATGTGGGAACAAAAGAAGAAGTGGCATATATCTTTACAAAACCGCTTCCAAGGGAAGCCTTTGAGTATCTTCGCTAGAGACTCGGAGTAATTTCTACTCCAAAATGAATGATTTGGAATGTTTATCTTATATGTCTTAGATTTACAAGAGGAATCACCATAAACAGGACAGGTCAGGTTGGGGGAGAAGTTTCGGGAAGATTTTAGTCAAGGGGAGAAGCTCCAAGGACAGTTCAGTTAGGCGGAGCAACCCCAGATATGAAGTTACCTTTGCCAATGATGTAAAAGGGGGAGATATTTATCAGATGCAGGATAGAGAGTTAGATGTTTGGAGAGAGAGCACAAAGGCATGGCTCTAGGGGGAGCGATGGTCGCAGGGGGAGCATGAGCGATATGACTTTAGTATTGCATAAGAGTGTTGCCATCAATGCCAAAGGGAGATATTGTTGATTAATTGGGTTGGTTTTCATTGATGTCAACCCTTTAAGAAATTTCAATAGCAAATTCCGGTAGCCCCAACAGTATGATTAAGGGACTTTAGTTTGATTGATGTATAATGGTATGAAGTTTAATATATTTGTAGGTAAGACTATTCTAGATGGATAGTACATGTCATTCCTTTTATGGTTATATGTGGAACGTCACATAACTCCTCATGGTTAGAGAGTTATGGCTTGGTGAAGTGGAGAACCCTCATGAGTTATCTAGAAGGTCAAAGAAGTCAAATTAATTCTAGAAGCTCCTAGAATAAGTTGACTAGTCAAGTGGGTGAAACTAGGAGTTAGTCAAGGATTAATTTGTTGCAATAAGAAAATAATTAAAAACAATTTAGTTGCAAATAGAAGTGGATAATTTACTATTTGTAGCAAAGTGAGTTAGAAGTGGACACGTGGTTAGAAGTGGGTTATCCCTAAAAGAAGGAAAATGGGTTAAGTTGGTTAGAAGGTAACCCCTTGAGGAAGCTACATGGAAGTATAAATAAGAGAGAAAGGATCTCCCATTAGCACCTATTGAATATCATTGAAAATCTATTTTGTGAAAGGTTATTTGGGCAGGTATTATTGATAGAGAAAAGTGTGATAGAAAAATTGTAGTAGGAAAAGTGTGGCAGGAAAAGTGAGGCAAAAAAAGTGTGATAGAAAAAGTGCAGCAGAAAAAATGCGACAGAAAAAGTGCGGTAGAAAAATCACGGCAAAAAAACCACAGTAGAAAAAGTACGGCAGAAAAGTTGCAGCAAAAAAATCGCAGCAACAGAACGCTACAAGAAGAAAAAATGTATGGTTTTCATATGTGTAGTGTTGAATTTATGAATCTGGTTGAGGGTTTTCCTTGTAAATCTGTTGGATTCCCGCTTGGAAGTTTAGGGCTTGCTGTAGATTTGATCTGAGGAAGATCTATTGAAGTTTATTATTGGTCCATGTTTGAGGGAGTTTGGTTGATGTATGTTGTTGAAGTTATTGGTACAAATAAAGGTTGTATATGAGTGAGTTTCTAGCACATGGTTTGAGGTACATACATGTGGTATAGTGATTGAGGTATATGTGATCAGATCAGATTGGTTGATGAGTATATAGTGACATGGTGACTTTAGTTTGATTGATGTATATAGAATCTGGCTGCCAGCTTTGTAAAACTACCCAACTTCAAAGAGCTCTTCTTGGTATTTACTTTCAAAAGAACATGTTCCCCCACTTTGAATTCTCGTGTTGTCCTATTCTTATATGCATAAATTTTTTGTCTATCCTAAGATTACTTTAAATTATACTTAATCTTAGCCATCTGGTCTTCCATATCCTTGAGCAACTTTGGCCCAAGTACCACTTGCTATAGCGGGAAAACACCCTTATGTACTACACTAGGGTTCAACATGTAGGTAGATCTAACAATCTAAAAGTATCCTACTTTTTATAACTACCCCGAATATACCCCACATTCATGCATGAAATACAAAGTGAAAAGATCTGGTAACTCTACCTTTAATTTCGTGTCTAGTGTCGATCCTTTCGCGTTCGATTGCTCTGCTAACTACAAGCCTCCTCCCAAGGTCGGACTACATTCAAAAACATATAAATAGGGAACTACAAACATGCATCTCATATATGAATCATGGGTTATATGTAAGTATAAAACATAAATCAAACATAGATATTTGAAACATGATATTTCGGGATAGAAAAAGTATTTCTTTTATTGATATCACAATGTTTACTTACAATGAGATCGGTGACTACTCTGCGAACCTGGTCCGAGCTCCTCTTCACCGAGCTCCAACTGTGCTTCCACGTATATTTCTCCTCTCACACTTATTCTAAGGAAATGGCATAGGCTTATGATGGAGGAAAAAGGGCTACAATGGAAAATTCTGATGCAAATCTCACAAGGTGGCTACAAATTCTTGGGGCAAGGAGGGGATGTGAAATGGGTAGAGTTTCACTATTATTATTCTTATGTTTGGAATGAGACCCCAACACATCCTTTTATATGACAAAAGGATGGTTATTTGATTGGGTGACAAGCTATAGGCGGTGGGACAGTTGGAAAACTACCCAATAGCCCGTAATCTCAACAAATTCCTTGCAACTTTTTAATTTTTGCAACTTTTGTGGGTATATGCGGGTTGTAATGGTGCATATAGCATATGTACATGAGTTTTATTGGTGCATAAATCATGTTTATGTGGGAAGTAGTGGTGTAGGGTGCGTACATCTTCAAAAATAGGGTTTTTAAGAAGAGTTGCTCATTGATGGTTTGGAAAAAATAGAAAGTAAGAGGGCCAAATGCCAGATATGCATGTATGGTGCAATTTAGGGTTATAGCAGATAACCCCTAATGTGTGAGGCTAGAAGAGAATCTAATGGATGAAATACATTACAAACTCTTCACCAACATACGAAGCAAGTGAGCCCGGGACCAAAGTTCAGGAGGTGCCAACTGCAAAAATAACAATTGTGTCACTGAGGCAAGAATACCCATGCTCAGGATGAAATAAACCATGGTTTCCAATCAAATACATTGCATATCCATGCCATATAACTATATAAAGTGTATCCGCGAGAAATACACAGGGGATATACATATCAAAATCAAAGGTATACATGTATAGTATCCATCTTTAAGAAGCCAAATGACGCTTGATGGCTGGAGATGAGGCCTTTAGAGCTCGATAAACAACTTCAAGATCTTCAAAACTCGGGTAGGAGTGTAATGTGAGTATACAAATTCACTACCCAGAGGTCTTTGATGGCTCATCGGGGAACAGATAAGAGGATCTCGGTGATCAGGCAGAGAACTTCACTAATTTCGAACAAGGACTTGATTGGAATTTTGGGATGGTCAGGCATGAGGATAAGAGACAAACCGCAGAAAGGTCGACTCAGGTTGGGTAAAAATTCCCTTGGAAAAAATCATGACAGATGATCTGAATCAGGCAACATGACATTGACATAAGTTCACGATGCAGGAGGAAACACAAACTCTCCATGTTTTTGGAAGGATAACTAAACGGAGGAGGACACAGCTCTATGTAGCGAGAAAAACTTCCTCGGGTCATATTACATCTCGAAGCTTGATGAAAAATGAAAGGATATGCTTTTTCCAACGACGACTCATTGTGTTTCCATAAAAATAAAATAAATTTCTCATCCTCTTTTTGGGGTATATTTGATTTTTTTTGTCTTTTTCAATATTTTGAAGAGCTTGAAAAAGAACAAAAGAATGCTACGTTACAAAGGAGGAACGAGTGTCACAAGCATACTAGTTCCAAGTGCAAGGAACATACTAATGCTCATGGCAAGGAGACATGTGCAGGAAAAGGACACTTGGGGAAAATTCCTCCATGGGTCAAGGTGTTAGGTCGCAGAGGCAAAGTGCTACAAGGCTTGCGTATAAGGCATTCTTCAAAGGTTCAGTTGAGAGCAACATAGAACCAGCATTAGGCCAAAGATGCAGAGATGCAATTATGATTAGCAAGACATGATGAAACCCCTTCAATGTATTTTTCATGAGCTCGAAGAAGGTAATCTTGGTGGTTTTTTCACGTTTAGAGAGTCTGAAAAAATGTAAAAGAAGACTCCACTGGGGTACCATTTTTTAAAGAAATCTAGTCAACTCGAAAAAGGGATAAACTAGCACCGAAAATGCGTCTATTCAAAGCCATTTTAATGAGTGTGACACAAACAAGATCACTTGGCAATCTTTTCAATTTTAAGGAGTCTGAAAAGAGCTTAACTATGGACTCACGGCCTTTTTCTATATTTAGTCTCCTTAGCCCGAAAAAGTATAAAATCTACTTAGGAGAACTCTCCCGGCGAGATGAATCTCTTGAGGTTTACCTTTTTCCTCCTTAATCTATAGGCCGAAGAAAGGGGTAAAATCATGCCAGTAGATGTTTTTCTGTACCAATTTTACGAGTGTGAAAGAACAAGGTCATTCAACGATCTTTTCAATTTTAAGGAGTCTGAAAAGAGATTAACTATGACTCTGTAGGGGATGTTCTTCTGGACCAGTTTAACGAGTGTGAAGGAACAAGGTCACTTGACAATCTTTTCAATTTTAGGGAGTCCGAAAAGAGCTTAACTATGGACTCCATGGGGGTTCCTTTTTCATAAATTTAGTCCCTCGGGCCCGAAAAAGGGTTAAAATTATACCTGAGAATACTTTTCTAGCGAACTGGAGTTCCAGACCGAAAAAGGGGTAAACTACTGCTGAACATACGTGCCTTCAAATTTTAGTTTGGTGAGCGTGAAGGGCAACAAGATCACTCGGCAATCTTTTCATGTTTATAGAGTTTGAAAAGGGCTTAAAGAAGACTTGAGGGGGCTACGACTCATGTATGAAAATGGTTCAGGTAGAGCCCACTGCTAGGCTTGGACCAAGAGTCTCTTCGATAGTCAACTTGGAAAGTCACCCAAAAGGGAAGAAAACACAAACCACAGTGTAAGTCCTCCCATGGTATAGAAACTGTAGTCATGGCTTCAAGGATAACCTCATCTGAAGGAAATTCGAAATCTGAGAAATCACACAAAAGAGGGTCGACAGTCCCAAAGGGTGAAGTAAACTGACCATATTCCATATGATGATGAAGGATCTGGCCAAGACTAGTAGATTCTATCAGCGAAAAATCACAAGCACGAGGGCTTGAGAATCTACAAACAATGAGATCGGACTCAAAAGGAGACTCAAGGTCACTGGGACTAAGAGGGGGAAGCAAGGGCTCCCATGCCCCCATTGGACAAACCAAAGGATTAATTGTTGATACTAAGTCTCGAGAAGGAAAACATGATTTCACAGGTTCCTGCTCATAATCAATTGAACACTGACGATAAGACGCCACATAATTAACCCGTGGCAGGGTAGAGTTTACGCGAAAACTAGGAACATATAAAGGGGAAGCCTGAACTAACGTTGAATTAGGATGGTGATTATTAGATTCCAGTTGGTCAATAGTGAAAATGCTTCCATTTTGAGGGAAATGCATCAACCGAAAGAGCATAGACACCACAATGTTCATAGAATATACATAATCACGCTCGAGAATCATATTGAAATCTAACAGGCCTTGCAACACTATAACATCAACAAGGATAGTCTTCCCACCTAACGAAATAGGCAACTGAGGAAGAACCCCCAAACATTCACAAAGACATCTGTTAAAATCCAACAACTCATGCGAAGTAGACACAAGCTCGGGATATCCCAAGACTTTCCAAACCGAGGAGGAGAAAATACTTGTAGAGGATCCTTCATCCACAATACATCGATAAATATTTGTTGAATTAACTTCAACCCTTATTTAAAAAGGTGCATAAGAAGGAAGACGAGGCTCAACAAGATTGTTCCAATCAAAGGAAACCATCCTAGGGCTTGGAGGGGGTGTGCTCGAAGCGAGCGGAATGCCCTATTATTCTGAAAGTATTGAACTGGAAATGCTAAAAACATAGTCGGTAGACACATCACTCCCCAAGAGAGGAGTGGGATCAGCTAAATATTGCATCAACGTGACCACTTTGCTAGACTCGACACTCTCCAAGAGAAGAGTGGGATCAACTGAAGACTACATCGGTGTGACCACTTTGGTAGACTTGACACTCTCCAAGAGAAGAGTGGGATCAGATGAAGACTGCATCGGCATGACCACTTTGTCAACCAGTGGTTGAATAGGATGCGAGACTACATGGTCTAGAGGCACCTCACCCCTCAAAAGAGGAGTGGGATCAGCCGAAGACTGCATCGATATGACCACTTCATCAACCAAAGACTGAATAGACTGTGAGGAAACCTTAGTCATCAACCAAAGACCTAATAGACTGTGAGGAAACCTTAGAAGACTCAGAATCAAAATATCTTGCAAACAAGGACCACAATATTTGTACCTCTCGAATGCCAGGGCACATATGAGTAAGGTGATCTCCTTGCAAATATTACAAGTGAATCCTAGTCTACATCCGCTCCATCCTATCTGTCTAGGTTTCTCAACAAAACCAATTCCCCTAGCGTGACTAGTAGTGGTTGGTTGCACATCTCCAACCTGACTTGTAAAGGTTGGTGATGGGTCGATAACATGACTCGCAGAGGCTACAGACCTATTGCCAATATGACTAGAAGGGACTTGAATTTTTCCCCCAACATGACTTGCAAAGGCTGGGTGCTTGCCCACAACATGACTTGCAGAGGCTGGGTGCTGGTCTTCAACATGAGCTGCAGAGGTTGGTGATTTATTCTTCCTATTCTTCCTCTTTCTACTTCGTTAGAATTCCAGTTACTAGTAATTATAATTTCACATGAGGTGGGAGAAGGAGCAGGAGAAGACTTTGTTGACGAAGGAACATAAACATGGTTCCCATGACATAAATTTCTTAACTGAGAAGGGTCAAGAACATTTGGTACATTTGGAATGGTACCCAACCAAACCGGTAGTCCCACATTCAACCTAGGAATGTACAAAGTAGCCATCAAAGGGACACCAACGTTTCTGAAGAAAGGAAAAGAATAAGAATCCCCTTGCAAAGGGGTTCCTTGGTTGGTATCGTCAGTAACTTTATCCATGGAGATATTATGCACAATTTCTCCCCTTGCGGGATCTTTCAAGTCCGTAAAAGTCTCACACACTGACGCCGACAAACCAGTGTTATCAAAACAATGCCTATAAAGAGGTGACTCCACGTTTCTAAGCGGAAAACCAAAAAATCCTCATGACCAGTGGAGTGGGCAGTCTACCACCCTAGTTCAGAGACCCAAAGAAATGACTGACTAACTCCCTATGGAAAACTAGAGAGCACAGAGCACACACTAAAATTTCCTAAAGTAAAATCAAGCAGATGACTATCTAGTTGGAAGAACAGTTATGCCAACCAACACTAGAGAAACTTACCGGTGCAAGTGCAAGTCGAACACGGAAGCACCCTCCAGTTATACTCTCCAAAGCATGGCCCGACGTCTTCCCTAGGTACCACGGTATACCCCCGCAGTCACCTATGTAATTCCCTAAAATAAAGGCAACTAAGTTTCCAACTCGCGAACAGTCACCAGGCGAGAATAGTCGACAGTCAGGTGGACCAAAATGAGCCGGGTAACAATGCCCGAAACCTATTGAGGGTGTCGAAAGAAAGTGGTCTAGAAGACAACTAAGGATCTCGAACGGATTCGGGGTCCACGAACCTCCGTAGGTAAATTCAACAAACATAATCCCATGACAAGTCCTCAATATGTGTTCCCTGCTATGCTTGGTTCGGCTTTGGAGGGGTTATCTCCTCTACCTTTCCACACGCAACCTTGTGTTTAGCCCCTATGTTAGAGGGGGGTCTCGGATAACTTTAACGTTTACTGAACTTTTTACACTCCCTAGTAATGACTCCAATGTTTGTCTATAAGCCTTGAAGAGTTTCCTCTCCAACCTAATTCAAGGCTCTAGCCTAGACTAGTTGATTGACCTTACAAACATAACGTCTAATTAATTTTAATTGGCATTCCTTTTAAATGGCTTTTTTTAACTCAAGGAAATGGTAGTGCAACTGATGTTGTTAAGACTCTTACAAAAAATGAAACTTATAAGAACATTGGAAAAGAAGGATTATATTTCTTATTTTATTTTGAAATGTTTTCAAGATGCGAAGAAAACACAACACTATGCTAATTTATTTTTCTCTTTTTATTTGTAAATGCTTCAAACAAGAAACTTGAAATAAATTCTTTTTTCTTTTTCTTTAAAGAAAGTGAAAGGGGAAAAAGAGAAAAACAAGACAAGACTGAAAACTAACCTCTAGACCACTGCGGATCGCAGGGAGTCACTAAAGACACCTAATAGGTTGGTCAATAAAAACTCAAAGACTTGCCTAAAACCCTTTCGAACTAAACATAATAAATCTTTGAAAATATAATTAAACTGACATCAAACCCAGACTTCGACTGTAAAAACAGAGACACTATAATTAATTAAGAAACCCTGAGAATTCAGACTTCAATCAAGGAAGTGGTTGACTGCCCCTTCTTAAGAAAAACTTTTCTTGACACATGCATGCTACTGGTGCTTAAGCAACCTACATATGTACGCGGGTTGTCTAAAGGTAGGGCGCGTATGTACGCATGCAGACCCACTACAGGTCGTGTACACCTCTGTAAATCCTCAAAAAATAAGACAAACAAGTAGACTAATAGGGAAAGGAGACCTGGTATAGCAACAACAGGTGACCAGAATCCCTTAAAGACTCAGCAGACTCAGAAAAAAAAACTCAAAAGGTAAAAACCAATCAAACACCCATAAAACCCCCTAAAACCCTAGAGGTTTCCCCAGTACGGTTGCCAGTTCTACTATAGCGGGAAAAACCCCCATGGACTACACTAGGGTTCAACATGTAGGCAAATCTAACCATCTAAAATTCTCCTAATTTTTATAACTACCCTGAATATACCCCACATTCATGCATGAAATACAAAGTGAAAAGATCTGGTAACTCTACCTTTAACTCTGCAGTCGATGTTGATCCTTTCGTGTTCGATTTCTTTGTTGACTACAAGCCTCCTCCCAAGCCTGGCCTGCATTCACAAACAGATAAACAGGTAACTATAAACATGCATCTGATATATGAATCATGGGTTAGATGTCAGTATAAAACATAAATCAAACATAGATATTTGACACATCATATTTAGGGACAGAAAAAATATTCCTTTTATTGATATCACAATGTTTACTTACAATGAGATCGGTGACTGCTCCGCGAACCTGGTTTGGGCTCCTCTTCATTGAGATCCAACTGTTCTTCCACGTATCTTTCTCCTCTCACACTTCTTCTAAGGAAATGGCATAGGCTTATGATGGAGGAAAAAGGGCTAGAATGAGAAATTCTAATACAACTCTCACAAGGTGGCTACAAATTCTTAGGGCAAGGAGGGGATGTGAAACGAGCAGAGTTTCACTGTTCTTATGCTTATGTTTGGAATGAGACCCCAACACCTCCTTTTATATGACAAAAGGATGGTTATTCAGTTGGGTGACGGGCTATAGGCGGTGGGACAGTTGGAAAACTACCCAATATCCCGTAATCTCAACGAATTCCTTGCAACTTTTTAATTTTTTCAACTTTTGTGGGTATACACAGGTTGTAATGGTGAAACTAGCGTATGTACGTGAGCTATAGTGGTGTATAAAGAGTGTGTATGTGGGAATTATTGGTTTAGGGCATGTACATCTTCAAAAATAGGGTTTTTAAGAAGATCTTCTCAGTGATGGATTAGCAAAAATAGCTAGTAAGAGGGCCAAATTCCAGATATGCATGTATGGTGCAATTTAGGGTTATAACACCACTCTATTTGTTGGGTTGTCCCAGCTTACTGCAGTACTTCATTTTCTACCATACAAAGCTTCAAATGGGCTCATCCTCAATGAATATTGATACCCATTATTATTGGAAAACTCAACCAAGTGCAAGTAATCTTCCCACTTACATGGCTTATCCATCACATACATTCTTAACATGTATTCAATTACTCGGTTGACTCTCTCTATCTGCCCATCTAACTATGGATGGTATGTTGTGCTAAAGTTTATATTTGTACCAAATCCATTAAAGAATCCCTTCCATAAATTTGAAGTAAACTCTGTGTCTCTGTCTGAGACAATTGTCCTAGGTATCCCATGCAACCTAGCAATTTCCTTCATGTAAATTTTTGCAATATTATCTCTTGTATGAGTTTTTTTCACATGAATGAAATGCGCAGCCTTTTTCAATTTATCAACCACTACCATGATTGAATCGTGGTGCCTATCTATTTTCGGCAACTTTGTTATAAAATCAGTGGTTATCACTTCCCATTTCTTCTCTCGTATTGGTAATGGTTGTAGCAAACCTGATGGGTGTCGATGCTTAGCATTCACTCTCTGACATTCCATACATCTAGTGATGTAATCAACAACATATTTTTTTATTCCCGGCCAAAAGAATTGGCTTCTTACTGCTGTAATCATTTTCTGGTAATCGAGATGTCCAACATATGGGACATTATGCATTTCCTTTAATACCAAATTCCTAAGTTCTCCTGAACTAGGAACATAAATTCTATTTTTATGCATAAGTAATCCATCCTCCTTTATCCCATACTCTTTTATTTTATGTTGTACATCCTCTTGTTGCAAGATTTCCTTTACCTGTAGGTAATGTTGGTTTGTAACAACAACATCTAAAAAATTTCTCTTCAGGTCTGACTGATGCATACTGATAGTTGTAGCATGCATGAGATGCACCCGTCGACTAAGTGCATCAACAAATTTATTTTCTTTTCCCTTGATATGCTTGATATCAAAGTCGTATTCACTTAAAAATTCCATCCATATTGTTTTCCTGGCATTCAAATTTGGTTGTTCAAAAAGATACTTTAGACCACTGTGATTTGTTCTCAATTCAAATCTCTTTCACATGAGGTAATGCCTCCACATATTCAATGTGTGAACAATGGCAACAAACTCCAAGTCATGTGTGGCATAGTTCCTCTCATGTTCCTTAATATTTATGGACTCATAACCAATGACATGTCCATTTTGAGTGAGGAATCCACCAAGTCATTCCTTACATGCATCTGTATGTACCACAAAACTTTCATTTGGGTTAGCAATCTTCAACACAGGTGCACTAGTGAGTAACTCCTTCAACAAATTAAAGTTATCTTCACATTCATATGTCCATTCAAATTTAATTCCCTTCTTTTGCAAAGAAGTGATGGGATAAGCAATTTTAGAGAACCCTGATATAAACATTTTGTAGTAACCAACTAACCCCATAAAAGATCTAACTTCTGAAACATTCATGGGATTTGGCCATCTTCTAATGGATTCGATCTTCTCTAGATCCATTGTTATACCATGTTATGAAATAATGTGCCCTAATTAATGGATCTACTCTTGATAAAAATAAAAATTACTCAACTTGGCATACAATTGATGTTCCCTCAGCACTTTCAATACCAATCTTAGGTGATGTTCATGCTCTTCCTCTGACTTAGAATAGACAAGTATGTAATACGGGAATACTATGACAAACTTATCCAAATAATCCCTAAATATTCCATTCATTAAACACATAAAGACAAATGGTGCATTGGACAATCCAAAAGGCACCACTACAAATTCATAATGCCTATACTTGGTTCTAAAAGTTGTCTTATGGATATCTTCTTCTTTGATTCTTACCTGATGGTATCCTCATCTCAAGTCTTTCTTTAAAAATATCCTTTCTCCTCTTATCTTATCAAAGAGGTCATCAATTTTGGGTAAATAATACTTGTTCTTTATAGTAGACTTATTCAGTTGTCGAAAGTCAATACACAACCTCAAGGTTCCATCGTTATTTTTGACAAAGAGTATTGACGCTCCCCAAGGTGAAACACTTGGGCGTATGTACCCTTTCTTCAGAAAATCCTCCAACTACATGTAATTATTTTAACTCTGGTGTGCTCATTCTGTAAGGTGTTTTTGACAATGGGGAAACTCTTGGCACTAAATCAATAGAGAAATCTATTTCCCTTTTTGGTGGAAACCCTGGTATTTCCTGGAATACATCTTCAAATTCTTGTAGTGCTGTAAAATATTCAAGGCTTAGCCCCTTTCTCTTTTCTGTCTCCTCCACATGGGATTCATAAAACTGACACCTCTTTAAGAAACATCTCTTCAAATGTAAGTCTAAAATCTCCCTTATAGAGATGGGTCTGGGTACACCTTTCACAATGCTCATTTTTCCATATCCATCAAGACATGTAAATGTCTTGCTATGACAATCTAGGACAACATGGTGCTTGTCCAACCAATCCATTCCAATTAGAATATCGTAAGATTCTAATGGTATGATATTCATATCAACACTAGTATTCACATCATTAAGACTTATGGAATAACCTTTGACCATATCATGGATTCTCCTTTTGGTTCTAGTAGCTAGTTGAACGAAACTTTATTTCCCAAGCTTACTTTTCTCCAAATGTAATCTATCCACTATTTTAGGATTAATGTAACAATGACTTGCTCCTGAATCAATTAAAATAGCAACAAACTGATTTATGGTCTTACCTTCCACCTCAATCATGTTGGATTGGTGTTCTTCTTGTCGATCATCTAAGGTTGCATAAATTCTTCCCATGTCTTTGACTGTTGTAGCCTCTTGGATGTTGTGTATGGTCTTCACTATGTCCTTTATGTGTTGGCAATCCTTGTACAAGTGATCTTCCTTTCATCCCCAACTTTGGATTGGTGTTCTTCCCCTTTTTCCCAAGGAATCTTCTTTCTTGGATTCATCCTTGGCATACTAATCTTGATGATTTTTATTTGGCTCATGTATATTGAAAGGAGGTTTGAATCCCTTCTTCCTCTAATCAGACTTCTCCTTCTTCTTATCCTTCCGAGACTTATGCATGGATCCTCTTCCCTGGCCTTGCTCATACATGTAATTAACTTTCCTGATAGCCTTGGTTAAGGTCTTGGGTTCATCATACTGAATCTTTTATTTATAAAGGAAAGGAAAACCACTTAAAAACCTCTATATTTTTACCTTCTCATATTTTATGAACCCTACATACTTTAACAACCCCAAGAACTTCTTCTCATATTCTACCATAGTCATGCTATCCATCCTGAGTTCAAATAACTCCTGCATTTTATTGTCATAGAAATGCTCTAAGAGTTACTCCTTCTGGAAATACTTTTTGAACTACTTTCAAGTGATCATGTTCTCATTAATATGCTCAACATGCTTCAGCTAGTCCTGCCATGCAAATGGTAGGTGGTAATTCTAGCTTCTAGGTTTGATGAATAGTTATGCAATTGGAAATATCTCCCGAGTCCAAGCAGCCAAGCTTCAACATCATCTTCCCTTTCCCTTTCACCACCAAAGGATGGTGGCTTAAGATTCCTCAAATCTCCTTGAAAAATTTCCACTTCATGCCTTCTTCTTGGGTGCCTAACAGGAGACACCTATGGGATACTCATGGATTCTTCATATGCATAAGACCTTCTTGTTGAATAAGGAGATAAGTGATGTCTATGATCTCTGTTAGCACTCCTGGAATAACCAGCTCTTCCACGATCATATTTTCTTTCATGATAACATCCTTCTTCCTCTTGATTTGATCCATTCTAAGATCTGCAAGACTCAAAAATTTATATAAATTTTCTCTCTCATCAGCCTCTCATTATCTACCTTGTAGCTCTACACTTTTATTTTCAGGATTCTTACAGTTTCTATCAATGTTTCTTTATCCCCTCAGCCCTTGTGTTCGTTGGATTCTGTCTCTGCATTACTAACTTTGGTATTCTAGACTTCGACCTCTTTATCATCGTTGGAGGCTCCCTCACCTTCTTCCATTTCTCAAATACACATTTTGAGATGGTATGTTTAAACCCCTTAATTATGCCAAATGTGCAAGTGACCATTTTGTCAGAGTTAAGAAGATGATAAACAAAATTTTCCAAACAATGTTACAGGTCCTTTCAATTCATGAAGAATATATATATCAGTCTACATCATATAGCACTTTCATTTGGAAACTCTCACTCTTGGAGCCGACTGTGTATATCTATTTTGATCTCTACTCCGAGAGAGTTGAGTTTTATTTACACATTCATGCCAAAAGTTCATCCAAATATATTGTGGAATGAACTGTAAGTGTACTCTGTAGTTGAATTTAGAAGATCTATGTTATGTTTGCAATATAAAACCTTTGTCAAATATTTTTGTGTTAGAATTATTATACCTGAAATCGTGTGTTTTAAAATCAATCTAGGGCTGAGATCGACGGTCATAATCCATTATGGAGATTGTATATGCACATGAGTTAACGTCAGGACCTGTAACCGTAATTTAAATTCAATATGGTTTTGTTTTGAGTTTGAAATCCGATCGTAGATCGGATGATTTGTATTCATTGCGGATATTATAAAACGCAGTGGTGGATCCTACCTTTGGCGGAACCACATTTTTTATGAAATACATCGTTATACATCTGAAATCTGAATATTGTTTGGAACTTTAATATTATGTTGGAATATTAAACCAAACGTCCACCGTAGATATGTAGATCTAACGGTTGTTGTAGGTCTATGGGTTGATTTAAATAGTTTTATTAACATCAATTTCATTACCCACTTAGTACGGTGCACCCGGGGTGCTACGTGTCAACAATACAGAGGTGACATGTGGCCCAATCAACTATTGACGCATGTCATATTTCCATTGGCACAAATGACCTGTCAAACGCATGAAACAGATGGACACATGGCATGCGTACGATGGTCCACATCACCCTAGGTGACATCAACATTCCATGTCACTTCCATATTCCGCGACTTCGAAATTTCAAGCTTCGATGAACTTTGTACCTACACATATCTAATCTCCCAAACACCAAATTTTCGAATACTCGGAGGACACAATGATCGACGATCCTTATTCATTATTTATATCTATGGTCAACAAGAGCTCTAGGAATCCAAGATTTGGGAGTTCTGGATTGTCCACACTATAAATCCTTCCTAAGTGCCAAGTCTCTAGAATGCAAGATCTACTGCCACGTATCCTCGGTAATCAATGGATGATATGGAAAATGGCCTTCAGGAGTCCTCAACCCCAACTTCTTATGCCTTGAATCCTATAGAGTGCCAAGTCTCCAAACTATGGGATCTATTTCCATGTGTCCTCTCCCAATCAACGGTGAGGATTTACTCCACTCTTCGGAGATTCAAGGGTTTCACCTTCATCACACTTCATTCCTTCCAAACGCCGAATTGGAGAACTCCCAGAGTCTTCATCAGTAACTAAGCACCAAGGGGTACTATGTGGCATAAAATAAGGAACAAACATGTGGCCCTATCTGACGGGTGACATATGTCATATACTAACTGGAATGAATGGTCTTTAAAAAACATGGAAAATGGTGACATGTGGAAAGCATCAAGTGTGTCCATGTCACCCTAGGTGACATCAGTAGGCCATGTCACTCCAGTGCTTCATGAATTCAGGACTTTGGGACTTTAGAACTTTGAGAGACTTCCCCACAGTACACCACAAATCCCCCAAACGTTGAATTCCCAAATAGTCGGATCTGTGGACACGTGTCCTCAAACACAAACAATACAAATTAACTTTGTAGTTCAGGACTTTGGGAGATTTCCCTCCTGGCAGCTTGAGGATTCGCTTCTCCCGGAGTGCCAAACCTCTGAACTATCGTGAGATATATGGCTCACATTTTCTAGCACGCAAATCAGACGGTTTCAATCTGATCTTATCCACTTTTCTCCACCTCATGATCTATGCTTGATTCAATAGCCCAGACCTATTCTTAGACAAATTCAATGGTCTAATACTCCTCCTAGTGATCTATGACATAGATTCACTCCAGGACTTTGGGGCTTCGAGGCTTCAGGCTTCTTTTATGACAAGGAACTTAAAACTGTCGAAGCAGCAAAATCTGAAGGACTTGAGGGTTTAACCTCTGCGCTCTTTTCCCAGATCTGACGGTTGTGAAGCATTAAAATCCTTCCCAAATAGATCCTACGGTCATTGCGGTTTCCCAAACTGCTACACCTCTTGAGCTTTCAAACACAGTTAAGGTGCACTCTCAGCACCTTCTGGCACTCTGCAACTTAATTTCTCTGTAAAACTTTTGCTTCAATCTCGGTTTACACGGCCCATCCAGGATTAGTATTGGAACCATGAGCTCTAATATCAAATTGTAACATAACCAACCACCCACAGGTCGGGCACACTACTTCAAGCCCACTCTGAGACTTCTTTCTCTTACAGTTACCTTTCAAATTAATAAATATGCATAAAAGAAAGGAACTAACCAACATGCACAATAATAAGAAGCAAGCATGCATACTCTAAACATATTGAATTCACCGATAAATAAATACACAATGGAAATAATTTATACACGGGTAATTAATACCCTAATAGACAACACTTATCTTTTATAGAAGAGAACCATCGATTGGCTGCAGACCAAGGACGTTCCACCCAACCGTAGACACAGTTCTTCCAAGTCTCAACAGAAATGTCACCTCCGAGCCAGGGCTATGAATCCACAAGGATGGTTCCAGAGTGTTACTCAGCTTCCCAAATCAGTCAGCACTCAAGCTCTCACAGGCTTCCTAGAACCCACAACAATCCAAGTACCCAACTCTCTTCTACCCAACCTGTACAACCCAAGAGAATGGACCCTCTCCCTTCTCTACCACATAGCCCCTTAGGATGTACTTCACCTACCAGGGCTCCAATGCAGCTGGTCCAAAATCTCCATGTTGGGACTCTCAAGACTCACAGTTGTGAGAAAAGTTGGACATAGGCCAAATCATATCAAACATGCAGGCCTTAAATCATGGCTAGATTACATTGGCAATCTCTACAGCCAAAAATACCATGGATGTTCTTCAACGGATCATCTTCCTTCCCCAATCCAAGACACGAATGAAGAAAGATGAGTACGGTGAAAGAGTGAATGGAGTGAAGTCTCCATGAAAGGTGAGAACAGAGAGAAATGGAGTGCATGCATGAATGGATGAATGAGTGAGTGAATGAGTGAGGAAACCAACAACATAACCAGAACGAGATTGGGAGTTAGAGAGCGAATGAAAATGACCAACGGATGCGAGATTCGACGAATGTGAGAACCCCCCCAACATACCATGGATAGGTTTATGTAATTCATGGGGATCAAGAACCTCTTGGCCTTCCCCCAAGAAGCTCATGTAACTGTTATTCTCCATTAAGCAAAATGGAGAAAAAAATATAAAATAAAATGCTTAGCCCCTCAATCCCCCTCTCTTGTGGAATCATGGTCCTCTATAACTCTAGTCCTTATCTATGTAGCATCCAACGAGGTATTTTTTATTAATAATGATCAAAACATTACATTTATTGGGCACACTAGCCTTTTAATAATTGTTTGGGCACACTGGCCTCTCAATAGTGTAACAATACATTATTTAAAATGGGGGCTCAAAACCTGGGGTGTTACACTCCGCTTGTGTCACCATCTATTGTTCATTGTATTTCTCCTAGTCCACATGTGTCATCATCCACTACTCCCCCTCTTCCTCCACATTTGTCACAAGCTTATGATGCTTTGGAAACTATGATCACATCAAGTATTGTTCATGCACATATTCATGATATTGATATAGAGACACTTGATAGTGCACTTATGCAAACATTTGCTTGTGAGATAGTTGTTCTTGATAGAGGCTCTACCTCTAGTAGCGGAGACATTGATTCACTTGGCTCTGGTGGTGGACCTAGCTAGTAGTGGTACTTATTGAAATTTATACCAATTGTTTTATATTTGATTGGAGATCTATATATGACATTTTTATTGCAAATTTTGTTGAGATGTATGTTTGACATGTATATTCATATGTATTTTTCTCATGTATATTGTGTTTCTCATATAATGTTGTGGTTTTTGTTGTTGTTTTATTTATAAAATGTAATATGAGTATGCTAAAGATGAACACTGTTAATGATTTCTTTGTTTTTAAATGAAATTTGATATGTATCACTCATTAAATTTATAATTTCCATATAATGTTTAACTTTACTTTTATGAAAGCTTTTAATTTGGATTGTGATTGCAAAAAGTTATAACCATTAATGCCATATAATGTTTACCTGTTGTTCAAGGTGAATTGTCTGTTGTCCAACAAGATATAATATGTTGATTAAACGTGTTTAGAAACAAAAATACTTAAATATGATAAGTGAAATGATTGTGATTTAAATATTTATGTATTTTTCATAAATTATAGTAATAACATTCTAACACAATTATTCACTAATAATAATGTTGATGATGTAATAATAATGTTTTTTTTTATTCAAATATTACAAGACAGAGTTATAATATAATTGTTTACAACAATAACAATGATTATGTTTTATTAATATTTAATTTTTCCAAAGATTTTGTTAATTTATATTATCCAACTATCATAATATATGAAATTTATTCAATTAAATTTGAAAAATAAATATAGATAATAATTATACATTTTGGTCTATACAGTTTTTATGATATGGTTTCACAATGTTTTACTCTAATACAGACTTTATGAATCTTTTATTAAAAAATAATATCACCAAACATTTTATAATTAGTATTTTTAAAATTAGCAAATTTGACAAAGGATTTTATTTTAAATACTCAAATCTCATTTAATATTAATTATTTTTATTTAAATAAAAATGGGATAGGGTAACTAAAACAAAATACTAGCAATTATCTCTACGACTAGGGTTTCTCTGAGGTTCGTATTATATCTGATATTTTTGCATTCGTCTAAGGCAAGACCTCGAGATTAGGGGGAGGAGCCCCCATGAAGTCTCCTCCACTTTGTGATATTGATGCATTTCAGGCATTTATCATTTCCTACTCCAACTCGGTGAAGCGTGCACCCTCCAAATTTGTCAAAAAACTAGAAGAAATTCTGAAGGTACTGGTTCACTCATCGTCATTTTGGCCTTTTGTACTTCAACTCCCTGAAAATGGGATTATTGGGTAGTTCACTGGCCTATGGTTGTCTCCATGGGCCATGGCCCAATGGATAGATATAAACTAGAGGAAAGAAATCAAGGTCGGATGTCTTTTGCTTTCCGTGATAAGGGTTTTTATGTTTTTTTGTTTGAGAATAAAGCAGATCGGGATTTAATATTCAATTGTGGTCCCTATTTTCTGGGAGCGAGGAGTATGTATTTAAATAAATGAAATCCTAAATTAAGTCCAGAAAATGACATTCCCTCTATGGTTACTTTGTGGGCTCTCCTTCCATTCCTTCCTCTGCATTGTTGGAATGATGAAACCTTGAAAAGTATTGGAAACATGCTAGGAAGATACATTGATCGAATCGAACCACGAGAAGGTCTATAAGAATGTGTGCATCTATACGTAGAAGTAGATCTGGAAAAGGGAATTCCAGAATCTATTCAGTTAACCCTTGAAAATTGGTCATACATTCAAAAGGTGGATTATGAGTAGTTGTCATTTAAATGCAAAGCTTGTCATGAATATGACCACTTTTCAGAGAATTGTCTTTAGAATAAATCAGATGAACAAGAAGAAAGGGCCCTGGAGCAATGGAAACAACCCAAAAGAAATAAAGTTGTTGGGAAGGTAGCGATCCAACAAAAAGAGAAAGTACGGGGGGGAATCCATCTCTTACCTCCCCTCAAAACCCCAAATCTTTACTTGGAGGGGATTGTGGGGGGGGATCCAGTAGAAATAAGTACTTGACATTAGAAAATATGGAGAAAAACATCAGTGAATCAAGAGAAAAGGGTCATGAAAATGAAGGAGGAGGTAATATAGTTATGGAATAAATAGAGACTATGGGACTTCCCTTGGATGTTTCCCACCAAAAACATGGAGATCCAACTCCAAGTAAAATTATTTTGTTCCCTATTGTAGGGATTCCAAAAATTTTAGAGGAAGGTGATCAGGACGAAATAGAGGATGAATATGAAATAGAATTCACTCAAAGAAAAACAACTAAGAAAATGGGGAGGAAATATAATCGCAATAGAAGGGAAAATGAAGCATATCGGGACAAGGTGTTAGGTATTCAAACCACTCTGGAAAGAATTATTTAAAAGGATGGGAAATAAGGTAAATCTCATTCTTAGTCTACAAAAGGCTCAACCCAACCCTCGTCTCAGCCCTCTAAAGGGAGGACCACCAAATCTTCAGATAAATAATGAAATTAGTCTCCTGGAATTGCAGAGGATTAGGCAATAAGGACAAGAAAGAAACAATGGGAAAGCTAGTCCGATAAGAAAAACCTCAAATCCTTCTGATCCAAGAGACAAAATTGAAGGAGCTTGAAGCTCTTTAATAATTGCAACAAATTTGGAAGAAAAGAAATGGTGAAGAAATAAGTGCGAGAGGGGCATAAAGGGGAATATGCACTCTCTTCATNATGCCAAATAATTACTGGGAAAAAATAGAATGTTGGGACTCTCTTTTGGGTCTGGCAGATACTGGGTATTCCCAAAATTATATAATTGTTGGAGACTTCAAAACCACAGTTCACTTTCCTCCATGGTTTGGGATCCTCCACAAGAGAATATGAAGGATCTGATGTCATCTCTGGACTTTATGGATTTTTCTCCATCTAAATTCCAATATACTTTGAATAATAGGAGAGCAGGGCCAGGGCATATTGCAGTCAGGTTGGATCATTTTCTTATCAATGTCTCTTTTCTCTCTCTTCCAAACTCATTCTCCTCTTCCATCATTCCTTGGTCTAGCTCGAATCATCGCCCTATTTCTCTATGTTTTGTAAAAGAATAAAATTTGGGGCCTATCTCATTCAGGTTTAACCCCCTATGGATGGAAAAATCATATTTCCCACCCATATTTCACATACTTGGAGCCAATGAATCTCTAGTTCCCTAGTTCATATTGGGGAGAATAAACATAAATTATCCAAATCTACACTAAAACAATAGATTAAAGAATAAAACTACCCTTTTAATAGTGTAGTTTTGGAGAATCAGAGGACATTGGAAGATATGAAAAATAGGATTGAACAACATGAAGTGTCATAAAAAAATTTAAACCAAGAAAAAGTTTCCTACCAAAATTATATAAAGTCCTTGAAGGAGGAAGAGTCCACTTGGAGATTGAATTCGAGACATCTGTGGCTTCAAGTTGGGGATAAAAATACTTCCTTTTTTCCATAAACAGGCTAAAGCAAGGAAATGGAAAAACAAGGTGGAGGAGATAAAGACACATACTAGTGAAGTGGTTTCCTCTTTTGAGGAGATCAAAGATATGGCCACGCCACATTATATCAAGCTCTATTTAGAAGAGGGTGATATGGATGAATAGTTATGTGATCATTTCTTAACTCACATACCATTGAATATTAAAGAGGAGGATAATCTAGAACTGAACAAACCAATCACAGAAGAGAGATTCTAGCAACTATCAATCAATTCAATCCTAACAAGGCTTCGGGCCTAGATGGATTCATTGTTCATTTCTACAAAATATGTTGGTCCATTATCAAATGTGATCTCATTCGGATGCTCCAATATGTGCACAAATCATCATGGTTGGGGGGAGCCACAAACTCCTCATTTTTTGCCTTATTTCCAAAGGAAACAAAATGCCACATCATTTGATCAATTTTGTCCAAATTCACTATGTAATGTCTCCTATAAAATAATGGAAAAGATAATAGAAAATGGGATAAAACCCTTGCTAAGTTCTTTTGTTCTACCAAATCAAGGAGGGTTCATGGAAAATAGACAAATTTTGGAAAACATAATTTTGGTTCAAGAGGCTATCCATTCCATCTATAGTCGTGGGGGAAAAGGGATGGTTATAAAAATTGATATGGGAAATTCCTTTGACAAATTAAAGAATAGTTTCCTTAGGGAGGTTTTGAAGATATTTGACTTTAATTAGTCCTTTATCCCTTGTATTGGATCATGTATCAATTATCCTTGTATTTGTCCTTTGATTAATGGAAAGTTTGCTCCTTTCTTTAAGGCTACTAGGGGGCCAAGACAGGAATTCCAAATATCCCCCTTACTATATGTTCTTATGGCTGAAGCACTCAATAGAAAGATATAATGGGAGATGAGATCATGAGAAATCTCAGGGTTGCGCATAGCCAGGGGGTGAAAAGAATCAATCGTTCACAATTTGTTGATGATGCCTTGCTGATGGGAGGATCCTCTAGAATTATTTCTAAGCATTTTAAACTAGTGTTGGATCGGTTTAATCAAATATCTGGAGGTCTCATAAATAAAAATAAGAATCAAATATGTGCCTGGAATATAAATACTTCTTATTTTATAAGTATTGCTCATATCCTTTAATTTCCAATTTCTGAAAATTGGAAATATTTTAAATATTTGGGCATGCTAATTTGTTTGAAATCTCTTCCAAGTGAATCCTAGCATATTATCTTGCAGAAAATTAAAGAAAAAATTGAAATCTGGGTCACAAACTGGTTGAACCAGGTGGGTAGATTAGTGCTCATCAAATACGTGTTGTCATCATTTCATATATATCATTTCTCATCTCTCTTGGATCCTATGACAATTAAAAAATATCTGGCCCAATATATTCAAAAATTCTTATGGCAGGGAGGCAAATCAAACACTAATCGATTACATTTAGTGAATTGGAATCTAGTCATGTCCCCTAAGGATCATAGTGGGCTTGGGATCAGAGATCCTAAATTGGTAAACATATCCCTAGGAACAAAATTGTTATGGAGAATGGTAACAGGGAAAAATAAATGGTGGAAAGAATCCTTGATGAAGAAATACTTTGAAGGGAATAGGAGAATATGTCTAGATGCTCGTCTTAGAAAGCAGGTAAGCTCACAAATATGGAAGCTTCTCTAGGCCTCTACTCCCCTTCTATAACTCTCGCTCTTTTGGGTACTAGGAAATGGGAAGTCTATTGACATCTAGAATGATGATATTCTTGGTTTGCGACTTCTCTGTCAGGATTCCTCCCTTGAAACTATTAGGCAATGGTTGTTCACTTAGCACAAGTTCAATTTATTTGACATCTCTCTTTGGAATTCAAATGGGGATTGGTAGGATTGGAAACTACGAAATATTCCTCTACACCTTGGCCATCATGCTAAGAATCTTCTTCTTTCTATTAAAGGGGCTTCTCCGGTTCACTTGAAAGCATAAGATTGTAGAGGTTGGGGACCAGTTGGTTATTCATTCAAGGAAGGATACAAGGTTCTATTGCTGCAAAATTCTACTACAGGAAAATCTACTATGTGGAGGAATGTTTGGAATAATGATGGACTACAAAAAATAATATTTTTTGTTGGAATCTTGCTCAAGGTAAGCTTCTTACAGGGGGGGATTTTACCAAAAGAAGGTTACAGAGGCCCTTTAGATGAGCTCTATGTGAGAAGAACATGGATACATCTTAGCATCTATTTTTGGAGTGTGTTTATTCAAAACATGTTTGGAATCTATTATATGAGGAGTTGTTACACTTGATAGCATGGCCTTCCAATCCCAAAACTTTGTTGAGAAAGTGGGGGAGACACTATAATGGATCCTTTTGGGGTAAGGAATTGTTTCAAAGGGTGTGGAAGGATTCTCCTAAATATGTTTGTTGGAAAATATGGCTTGTTAGAAACATAGTTATCTTCAAAAACAAATGTCCCTTGCCAAGATTTGTGGCAGCGCGATCCATGGGGTTAATGGTGGAATACTTCAATTCAAAAAGAATCTAGATGGATGAACAACATAACTTGGATCAAGCTAAAGAAGCTTCAATGTCACGAATTAATATAAATTTCAAAATTTGGGTCAAGGTTCATCAAAACTCAGGTTGGTAGCTTCATTCCTCTTCATTGGAATTTCAGTCTTGGTTGTCTTCTCAATCTAGTTATTCTTTGTGTTTTGATGGAGCATCAAAAGGAAATCCAGGGAGGCGGGTGTTGGAGGGGTACTTTAAGACCCTAGAGGAAACCATGAATTGAACTATTATTGAAATATTGGCATCACCTCCAATAACAAGGTTGAAGAATATGTGATATATCAAGGGGTTCAGTTGGAAAAGCAAAGGAAAATCTATGAATTGAACATTGTCGGATATTCCAAAAACACAATCAGATACTTTGTGTTAGGCTCCTCCTCAAAAAACACAAGATTGAAAAACATGATTGAGCATACAAGGAACTCCTTGCGATGTCTCAAGGTCCAATTCTATCATATCTACTTTCATCATAACTCAGAAGTGGATGCATTGGCTAACAAAGCCATTGGTTTGGCCCCTAGTCTTATGAGGGTTGAAGGAGTAGAGCATATAGTTAACCCCCCATAGATATGATGTTACACATGGGTAGGGCCCATCTTGGATGTGTGGAATGTTCCTTTCTTTTGTGTGGTGGCAGCATGTATATGTTATTATATGGTCACGTCGGGAAGTTCATTCACTAGAGAGTATTAATGAAATATAGTGGGAGATCGGTGCTAGCTCATGGGTGTTATCGCCGCAATAAGAAGATGGTACGCTCCTGGCCTATTTCCATTCCCAAATCACTGGATCTAACTCTGGTGAGGGGTATCACAATTATGGGAGTTTGTGGAACATAAATGAAAGTACAGTTTCGAAGGCCAAATTTGGGAGGCAACGTCAACAAAATTCTGATTTTGCATGGTCACCTTGTAGGACGTTATCAAGATATGGATTCAAAGGTACGAAGTGCTTGTATAACTCATTCAAGGATTGATTATTTTGGTATTAATGAAGGAGGTTAAGTTTCATTGGGTACTCTGTGTCTTGGATTTCTCGAGATTATATTGGGGGTTTGTTTGGTGCACACTGTATTTGGCTTGACTTTGTTGGGAAGTCGGTTCTTGGTAACTCCCTTGGTGAAACTCATTTTTTTGAAGGTTGGTCATGATTTAGGTTTTTTTTTTCTCCCCAACCTGGTGACTATTTCTGATAAATCCTTGAACGAAGGAATTGGTCCTTTTCTGGAATCTATTCAAAGAGAACCTGGACTCTCATTTTTAGGTGTTTTGTGTGCTCATTTGCTGGCCAATTTGAGAAATTGGAACAATATGGATCCATAGACCAATGGTTGGAAGGACATGGAGGATGTGGAGGTAACTTAGTTTGAGGAGAGACAATGACTAGTCATTCGGGTCAATTCCCTCAGTTCAACTCTTACATTTTATTTGGACACTTTGGTTCAACATAGAACAATGATTGGTTAGCTACATGATGAATTGGACACTTTGAGAAGCCAACAAGAATCATTGAAGCATCAATTGGCACAGAGGGATGCGGCTTCTGGTATTTCTCTCCCTGGCAGACAGTATATGGTATGGCAGTTCCATAGACGACGCACATTCCAGACTTAAATGTTCCAGCTAAGCTTGTTGAGGACATGGACAAGTTAGACAATGACAGTGGACATACTTAAGATTCAATATTTTGAGTATGTTATGTTTTTCAGTTTGTATAAAATAATATATTTACCGAATATATGTATTATAGAATATTAGCAGTTTTAGATTATGGATATGGCATAGTAGAAGGACTGAATTTTGATTGTTAAAATCTTTGCCAGAGCTAGAATATTTCTATGACATGTACTAATTGGTTTCGACCACACCCTTTTAATGAATAAAATCCACTATATTTTGTGAAAAATAAATTGACAAAGGATTCTATATGTTTAGATAAGTATGGATCATTAAAATTTTCCTTAATACTAGGCTCTACAAAAGGACTCCTTTATGTAGTGGCCAGTAAAAAAAAAATCAACAAGCCTAGTAAAATCCTTACAATTACGCATAACATTTCTAACATAGAATTTCTGAGTGCGTAAATAATTCACTAACTTCAAATAAGCATATAAAATTTCTGCAGAATTTAACATTTAACATTTAACTACAGTATAAAAATAACTTAGCCATTTCACAAACAAATTACCTGCTTTTGATGCTAATTTATGTCGATATGATTGTCCCTTCCATGCTACCCTGCTGCCTTGCTGTTGCCTTCTTGCTACCTAATGCACTGACCAACATTTCCCAAAACCGAGTTTCCACCCTGCCAACTAGGACAACTACCTAGCTCCAGGATATCATATGGATATCCTGGACCCCGTGACCAAAACCCCCAGCAAACCGGTGCCCCCCCGTACTGATCCAACCTGACTACAAAACTCAAACTCTCCTATCTCTGTGCAAATCCAAGAGAACCCCCAAAATCCAATTCCCCGTAGAATGATAATCCCCCTTCGTAAAACTCCTTCCCCCCCATATCCTTCCTTCACTGCCTCTTTCATTTACTTCCTTACCCACACATTTATTACCTTATCCCCTTATAATTAATATCTTATCCCTTTTAATTAATATCTTATCCCTTTCCGTGTATGTAACCTTTTTAATTTAAACATTATAACTTATTATCCCTTTTAAATTTAATACCCATGTTATTGAATATAATAGGTAGTTAATTATTTAATTAATTAATCAAAATTATAACCTTTAATTAATTAATAAATACTTAATTAATAT